>PVJS01025346.1:17500-18970 GCA_004027185.1 Glis glis
TCTTACTTAAAAACTTTTCATGAGACCCAAGCTTTCCCTGTTGTTAACAAGGAAACCCTTCAAAATGAGGCACACCATGCCACCGCTCAGCCTTCGGCTCCTCCTGAGCCAGCCACGGGGAAGAATGAGAGTAAAGATAACAATATCTTTTCTCCTCTGCCAGCTGAGTGGTCTCCCAATAATCTTTTTAAAACTATAAAAAGGGATTAAATATGGAACAAAGTGACAGAGATCCTATTTTCCAACAAATCATGTCTGTCTATCCTGTTATGCAGGGTCCTGATAAAATTTTAAGAAAACTTGTTCTTTTTTATTTTAAATTTTTAAAAAGTCCTCACTCACCCTTTATTGACACCTGCTTCAAATAATGTTTGGCTTTTAAAATATAGTGAATGCCGGGCGTGGTGGCGCACGCTTGTAATCCCAGTACTTTGGGAGGTGGAGACCGGAGGATCTGGGTTCGCGGCCAGCCTCAGCTTGCTCTCTCTCGCTCTCTCTCTCTCTCTCTCTTTCTCCCTGTCTCTCTCTCTCTCTCTACTTATTGAAGGCCCTCCACAGCTTCGTGAGACCCGGTTTCAAAATAAAGTATAAAAAATAGGGCCGGGGGTGTAGCGCGGAGGTAGAACGCCCCTGAGTTCAATCCCCGGTACCGCAAAAAAAAAAAAAAAAAAGTAGTGAGGGATGTATATCTCAGGCTTTAAAAATTTTTTAAATCATGCTATCCGTAAATACGTATCCCTGGAGTATATATTAGATAAAAGGCAAAAGACTTTAAAAATGAAGAAAAAACTAGTTTTTGTTATCCAGTTTGGCTCTAATGTAAATTTAGAAATAAAGGTTTATTCTAAAAAATAATAAAAATCTAAAATCTAAATATTTGGGGGTTTTCTCCCCTAAAACATAAGCAGTGGAAATGTCTGATGTAGAGTCTACTTCATGGTGACACGTGGCCACCTAAAACTATTTGTTTTAGTGTCATTTGTGACTTCTAGACCCTGCCCCAGACATCCCCTGCTATATAGGCTTCCATGTTTGTATTTTATAATGTTTTACTCACTGGCACAGATGGATATCTACAATAGGTTGTGTTTTAAAATCTGAAACTTTTAATCTGGCACAGTGCTTAGTGCCCTGTCAGCAAAAAATAAGATACCTCACAAATTAAAGCTATAAGATATTTGTCTTCTGTCTATGTATGTTTGTATGTGTAAGTGTATTGTCTGTCTATGGTACCAAAATTGGCTTTCAAATAAATGAGTACTCAAAAATTAGATAGCAATAACAACAACTAAACTGGATCCAAATACCTTTTAGTTCACATGACCTAAATTTTTAAAAAATAAGTTAATTCAAAATTGTTGATAAAAATAAGAGTAAAAGATACTATTAAAAATTATTAACATGAGCCGGGAGTGGTGGCGCACGCTTGTAATCCCAGTACTTTGGGAGGCGGAGACTGGAGGATCCGGG
>PVJS01025347.1:0-27933 GCA_004027185.1 Glis glis
CCGATGTCTGTGAAAAAGGCTTCAGGTTGCTGGTTGTGCGATTTTTCCTGGTCTTCTGAGGTTTCCCGCTGGTCTAGCGACCTGGTCCGATCCGGGGCGGGGCTATTGTTCCCCCACCTCTGGTTGTTCGCCTCCCTTTTTCTGTCTGTGTATTCTTAAATGTTACTATCTTTAGTTGCTATCCCCCACGGAAGTCGTGGGGGATTTGTATGGCTGTTCCGTTTGGAGCACCCGAGAGAATTTAGAGACAGGCTCCTCTCGGTGTCCTTACTCTGCCGCCATCTTCCCTCCCCACTCAACAGCTTAATTTTAAAGATGTATGCTGACAGTGCAGTTTGTAAGGTTGAATGGAAACAGGCACTCTTAAGTAACTGTTATTGGGAGTATAAATTAGGACAACTTCTAGGGAGAAAAATTTGGCAAAATCCACCAAAATTACATGCATACATCCCTTTGATCCACCAATTCCACTTCTGGGAATTTCAGCTGTAGATCTATAGATATACTACATATATTAAATTATTTATATATAAGATTATTCAGTGTCACATTCAGTAGGGAGATGCAAAATACAATAAGTACAGTCAGTAAGTTCTATTATACCACGATGAAACAATCCTTAAGATTTATTGTAAGGGGAAAAGCAATGTCCAGAACAATATGTATGATAGGTTCTGAGAGAGAGAGAGAGATTTTTCTTTTTCTGCATATGCATAGAATATCTTTAGAATGATATGTAAGAAAGATATAACATTGTTCCTCTTTTGGGGGGAAAACTGAAGAATAGTGGTGAAAGGAATTTTTTTCCCCTTTGGAATTTTGGATCAGTTTCTATTTGTCAGTTTAGGCTAGGCTTTGAGGCAGTAACAAGCTAAGTCCCATGCAGGAGTCAACTCCTCCAGGGTAGCTCTCCTCCATCAAAGACTGTAAACAGGCTAATCAGACATTTCTATATTTGGCCTCCACGTTCCTGCTAAAGATTAGAGGGAACATGGAGAATTCCCATCCACTCTCCTTCCATTGACAGGAAGTGTCACCTTACCTTTTGGTTCATAGCCATTTAATAAAACTTGTCATAGTCCCTAACTGCAAGTGAACCTGGGAAACATAGAAGTCTGCAAATAATATTTGGTGAGCAATGTCATGTCTGCAGCAATGTTGTTGCTTTATCTTTTCATATACCTAAGTCACCCTCATCTTTTAAAAATAAAAGAGTTTAAAATATGGTGAGGTTTCTACCTTTCAGTGTAAAGGATTAGTGTTTCCTGATCTGATGGAGTAGGGTGTGGGTGTGAGCATTCTCTACCTTTGTATCAACACAAGGCAATACTTGGATGCATTATTTAGTCAGAAAGCGCTTGGAAGGCAAAAGCTAACTTTATGAATTGCTCACTTGTTAACAAAGACATCCAGAGTTGGAGTCACAAGGATGGGATAAAGGAGAGATAGAAGCATAATTGGCTACAGCAACAAATTAAATACCATATGGGAGGAGAACTGTGTAAAGCAAGTCGATGCCCTTTCCTTACATTTTTCACACTTTTGCAGTTTCTGGAGAATTCCTTTGTATTCTCATTTTAGATACACAGCTGTCCCCCACATTTATGCTGAGAAAAGGTTCAAGAGAGCAGGAGATATTTCCCAAGTTGAAAAATCTATATCCACACAAAAACATGTGCCTGGATACTTATGACAACTTTGTCCATATGATCGAGGCTAGAAGCAAACAAGATATTCATCAGTAATGAGTAAGCAAGCTGTGGTACAGTCAGACAAAGAAATATTATTTGGAGCTAAAGGAAGTCTGGGATCAAGCCTTAGGAAATGGAAGAAGCTTACATGAATATTACCAAGTGAAAGAATCCAATCTGAAAGCCTACACATTATATGATTCCAACTACATGACATTTTGAAAAAAATAAAACTATAAGGACTAAAATGGTCGGTGGCTGTCGAAGGTTAGGAGTGAGGGAGGGATGAGTAGGCAGAGCACAGAGGAATTTTAGGGCAGTGAAACTACTCTGTATGGTACTACATTGGTGGAGATATGTCATTAGGCATTTGTCACTGAGAGTGAATCCTATGTAAACTATGGACTTTGGGTAGTAATGACGATTCAATGCAGATTCGTCAGTTGTAACAAATGTACAAACTACTGATAGGGTTCTGCATATGTGGGGGAAAGGGGTTTGTCTCTGTTAAAGACTACCAGTTTATTGCCGCTCCAAAATTTAATGTTGAAATCTTAACCCTGAATGTGGTGGTATCAGAAAGTGGGGTCTTTAGAGGAAGGAATTAGGTCATGAGAGTGGGGCACTCATGAATGGGATTAGTGCCCTTATGAAAGAGACCCCAGGGAGCTCTTTACCTCCTTCTGCCATATGAGGATATGACTAGAAGTGAACCATCTGCAAACAAGGAAAAGAACCCTTACAAGACCTCAGATCTGCAAACACCTTCATACTGGGCTTCCCAGCTTCCAGAACTCTATCAATAAATGTCTGTTGTTTAAGCCACTCAGCCAGTGCTAACTTGATAGCAGCCTAGAATGGCTAAGATGCTGTCTATACTTTCTGCTCAATTTTGCCATGACTCTAAAACTGCTCCCCAAAATAAAGCCTATTAAATTTTTTCCCAAACATCAGCAAGTGAGGAAGAAAAGTATTTTGAAGAGCATAAGTATATCCAAGAGCCTCCCAATTTATATCACTGGCAGCTACTTTGCTAAAGCCTTCCAACTCGGCACAGCCTCTTTGGCTGGAGGGCCAGCATAGCCTCTTTCACTTTATCTGTTTATTAGTATCGGGTCTATAACCTTGGGCACATTATTTAACTAGTGTCTTCTCTCCTTCCTGGAATTGTTATAATGATAAAAGTGTGCATATCCTGACAGAATAGTTCAATAAAGAGTAGTTATTGTGATTTTTGTCATAATTTCATACACCCAAGGGGAATTTTATGGGGAATAGGGGAATTTGAAAAAAATAAGAGTCAATGGTGTTTTTATGCATGACATACACATACACACTGTATGCACTGGCTCATTTAAAATTCAAGGCCTTTATAGAAATGCCTACACACACACACACACACACACACACACACACACACACACACCACGTAGATCTGATGGAATAGTTAATGATTTGCACCCATAGCACCTTAGTCCTGTTCTCCTGAGATGTTAATTTATACATCAGCTTATGTAAAGAAACAAAGAAAATAAGAAAGAACAGAGTGAAAGAAAGATGAGTAGGAAAAATGTGTGAATTTTTGTGCAAAAATAATGATTCTCTTTATGAGCAGAAAAAATGATGCGCAATCATGTAACACTTCTTATCTACAAAGTTAGATTCTTTTTTTCTTCATTAAACTTTTTGTTGCTATGGAAATATTTTTACATATTGAAGTTTTGAATATTTTTTAAACACTTTAAAAATATTTCCTAATTATCCTGCTCTGGAATTTGCATTTAAAAATATTTTTTTAAGATACTGGATTTTAAATCCTGCAATTTTGAAATCAAGACCATTGTTTGACAATTGTGTTATTCAAGTTTATCCATGACTTGCTCCAGCCAACCCTCATCCTGTGCAGGGCAGCCACTTCCTGAAGAGGTCCTGGGCATGCCCCAGCCCACTCACACTCCTGTAAGACTCCAGTCCCTGGCATTGTAGAATGGCCTTTCTCTGACTTCTGACCACAAAGAATGATCGCACTTTCATTCTAACTGGAGGCGAAAGACAGTTAAAAGTTATTTGGATAATTTCAGGTAGACTGAAATGCGATGAAGAAAATGTAATAGTGGAATGGGACAGGAAGAGAAACTCTGTGCAAGGGAAGGAAGCTTCTTAAGAGAAATTTTTTTTTTTTTTTTTTTTTTTTTTTTTTTGCGGTACCGGGGATTGAACGCAGGGGCGTTCTACCTCCGCGCTACGCCCCCGGCCCTATTTTTTTATGCTTTATTTTTGAAACCGGGTCTCACGAAGTTGCGGAGGGCCTCACTAAGTAGAGAGAAAGAGAGACAGGGAGAGAGAGAGACAGAGAGAGAGAGAGAGAGAGAGAGAGAGAGAGGAGAGAGATCGATTGATCAATCGATCGTGCGCGCGCACATGCGCGCTGAGGCTGGCCGCGAACCCGGATCCTCGGGTCTCCGCCTCCCAAAGTACTGGGATTACAAGCGTGCGCCACCACGCCAGGCTCTTAAGAGAAATGTAATGGGAAATTTAATAGGAAAGCAACAATTGAGTAGAAATTTGAGTGACAAAAGGTATTATCAGGGAAAATTCTTTCAGGAAGAAGTAGTGAATATAAAAATCCTGAAAGCAAAAGTAATCCTTAATTATTTGAAGATGAGGAAGGCAGCCATGAGGGCTGGGGACAAGAGTTATGAAGAAGTGGTTCAAAACAAGGCCTGGGAATCTGGTAAGGCTGAGCATGCAGGACTTGTAGACCATGCTAAGGGTGTGGATTTTGTGCTGAGCATAAAGGAAAGTCATTAAAGGGTTTTACGCTGGGGAGTGAAATCATCTTATTTGTATTTAATAAAATTACTTTGATAAATGACAGTGGATTCCAAGAACAAGAAATATGCAAAAGACCAGGAGTGAGGTTATAGCAGTAGAAAAAGCAACTGAGTGAAAAGTGATTAGCTAAGAGATACATTTCAGAATGCTTTGATAGAGGCGCCATGCTCAGGACCCAATATTATTGTTATTCAAGAAAAGATTTTGTATTTCATCAAGTACATTTCCACAATTTATGGGGGTAATTTTTCTTTAGACTATTGATAGGTATCTTATTAATCAATTCTTGCATTCCTTGACTTATATCTTGTCTTATTAATTAGACCTGCTTTGTTAATTTCACTAAACTACTACTGTGTTATCTTTGCTAATAATTTCCTTATGGACTTTTTACATGAATATAATTGTAATTAATTTATAATTATTTTTATCTTTGTAAGATTTGGGAAACAGTATGAACACATGATTAAGAATTTAGAGACTTTCATTTTCTTATGTTCTGGGTTAGAATATGGTTTTGGTCAGGGTTCTTCAGAGGTTACAATAGGTATTCATTAGATTGACTTTCATGATCAGAGACTGAATAGTCCCACAATGGTCATCTGATAGGTAGAGTCCAAGAAGCTGAAGTCTCAGAACACGAGAGACCAATGATGTAGTCCCAGAGTGAGGCTGAGGGCCTGGAAGCCCCTGGAGAGTCACTGACTCTTCAATTACAGTGCACATCAGACTTCAGATTCTTTGGCCTTCGAATGTGGACTTGCCTAATTGCTCTGGCGAGGAATCCCAGTATTATGTGGGATGAAAGTGTTGAGCATGGGCATCCTTGTCTTGTTCTGTTTTGGTCAGCATTCTCACTGCTGTGACCCATGATACCTGATGACCAGAACTTAAAGGAAGGAAGATTTATTTGCTCACAGTTCTAGAAGTTATGTTATTTCTGTGTTAGACTGGGTCACATCTGAGGACCTCAGGGCATGGCAGTGGGAATGAGAGAGAGAGGGGACATACATATAGTCCCCAGACCACATCCCAGTGATATACCTCGTCTAGCCACACCCTATCTGCCTAGGTTTCCACACAATGGATTTACTCACTGATAAAAATTAGAGCCCTCATGATTCAATTATATAACCCCTGAACATCAATATGTGAACTCTTCCAGGGGACATTCTATATTTTAACCATAACATGTTCTTAATCTTAAAGGAAAAGCTTCCAAGTTTTCAACATAGAGTATATTAACTGTGTGCTTGTGATATATGGCCTTCATTTTGTTGAGGTACATTCCTTCTATACTTAATTTTTGTGAGTTTTTATCATGAAAGGATGTTAAATTTTGTCAAATGCTTTTTTTGCATCTACTGAAATGACTATATGTTTTCTTGTCTGCTCTGCTAATGTGGTGTGTCAGATTGATCAATTTCCATATATTAAGTGTCCTTAAATCCCAGAAATAAAAAGTCTCCCATTAAAGAAAAACCAGGACCTGATGGCTTGACTGATACTAACAACTATTTACCAATTCAGTCTTCTTCCTCAATGGCCTGTATTTCTTCATGATTCAGCCTCAACATGTTGTATGTTCCTAGGAATTTATCAAATTCTTTTAGGTTATCCAATTTGTTGAGGTGTATTTGTTCACAGTAGTTTCTTATACTTTGTATTTCATGTTATATTTTACTGTCTTCCCTTTTATTTCTGATTTTGAGTCTTACCTTTTTTTCTTAGTCTAGGAAAATGGTTGTCAATTTTTTTCATCTTTTCAAAAGGCTAACTCTTAGTTTTGTTCATCATTTCTCTTGTTTTTCTATTCCCAATTTATTAATTTCTGCTCAGATCTCTATTCTTGCCTTCTATCATTGTTTGGGCCTAGTTTGTTTTAGTGTAATATTAGGACATTTATTTGAGGTCATTCTTCTTTTGTGATATAGGAATTTATTTCTAACTTCCTTCTTAGAACTACTTTTGCCTTATTTCATAAGTTTTGGTGTATTGTGTTTTTATTCTTGTTTGTTTCAATATATCTTTTAATTTCTCTTACTTTTTCCTTAACGCATTGGTTGTTAGAACTATATTGTATAGCTTCTATGTATTTGTGAATTTTATTAAATATCCCCTGTTATTGATTTCTACTTTCATACTTTCATTTTTATGGTCAGAGAAGATACTTTATATGATTTCAATTTGTTTGTCCTAGCATATTACCTATCCTGGAGAACCTTCAATGAGAAGAATGTATTTTGTTGATATTCTAAAGAATGTGGTCTGCTGATGCAGGACAGAATGATCTATATACATATATAGCTGTTGGGTCCATTTGGTCTAAAGTGAAGTTCAAATGTTTCCTTATTGATTTTCTGTATGGAAGAGCTGTCTGTTGTTAAATGTTGATATAGATCAATCTTTGCCACTGATTTTTCTTCTGCAGCGGCCAGTACTTTGAGTCAACATCTATATCAGCTTTATCTTTTTTCGATTAATGGATTTTTTCTTCTCCTGGTTATGGGATATCTTTTCATTCCTCTTCACATGTCTAATAATTTTTAATCTAATGGTAAACAGCATGGATACTACATGATTGAAAGTCTGACTTCTGTTGTCTTCTATTCTCTAGGCTGCATTATGCTGGGTCTAGAATAGATTTCACTATGGGGCTATATTAACAGGAGTAACATTTTGTTTCTTAACTTAATGCTCAGGTGTTCAATAAAGTGTTACTACTTTGCCTGGTCAAAGCTCCAACAGCCTCTACCATTATGTGACCTCAGACATGCTCATGTATCTCACAGTCCCCAAGTAAGTTATTCTGCTGGGATTTATGGCGTCTTTCATGACACATAGCTAAGTATTTGGCCAAAGACTCAAAATGATCCCTGTGCATATTTCTGGAGGTCCACTCTTTGTCCATCTTCTCTTCAGTGCACTGTCCTGCAAGCTTTAGTCAATCCAACAGTCCCTTCACGTCAATATCTGTTTCTTCTGCTCAACAAGCTTGCTGCAATCTGGGTACCACTTTCTACTGTGAAAAAGCAAACATCTTCATATATTTTGGTAATTATCATATATTTTAGCTTAATCATTATCAATCATAATATATCAATCATATATTTTAGCTTGATCATTAGTAAGCTTTGTTTTTTTTACTTAGAAACTATTTTATTCTGTAAGCCAATTCTTAACTGTACAAATAGTCATCAGTAAGCTTTCTTAAAGGTTGTTTTCGTGAAAGTATTTTCAATAATATAACTGCTGTATACATTTACCAATTATATCCTTTGTTTCTATTATCTAAGTCATTAATACCTACCGTATTATTAATTGCTTTTTATTTTCTCACATTTAATTGGTTGTTATTTTTAAATTTCTTGAATTAAAAAACTTGATTTATTTTTAATATTTATTATAATGTTATCATCATTATAAAATGCTAATCCTTTTGATGAAATTTTGTTTTATTGTATTATCATAGTCTTAGGAGAGCAACTTTAAATTTTTCATATGAGTAAATTATTAGTTTAATTGCATGTGGCCAGATGAGACCTGTATGGTTTCTACTTTGAAGAAATTACTCATATTTTCTTTGTAACTCACAACAAAATTAAGGTTTCAATCTTTGTTCATAGGATACAATCTTTGATATAAAGTACTAAATAAAGCCTGACAATTATAAATTTCTTTTATAATCCTGCTTAAATTTTCCTATTGAATTTCTCAAAGCCTAGAAAATGACTTTTAAATGTTTCCCCTCTAATTGTCATTTTATTGATTTATTTTTTGAGACAAACTGAAGAGTCCTTGCTATATTGACTAATACATGAAGGCACCTGCTTGCTTAGGAATTTAATCTCAGTGAGAACAAACAGTACACGAACATCTAAGCAGACTGCCAAATCCCTTAACAATTGGGAACACTTCCTTGATAATGATTATATTCTCTTCTATGTATACTATTTTTACTACATTTTATTACCATCCTTTTATATTTACCAAAACATTTCTGTGCCCTAACATATGATTAACTTATTTCAAATAATTACAATAGCATATAAGTCTTACACTAATGAGGACCCTAAAATTGAAGGTTCTGAGAATTTACATATTATATAAATAACCAATGTTTCTTAATAAAGATTTCAAGAAGAATGTCTGTTCAGAAGGCAGAATGATGAACTGAAATTTACTACAAATAGCACTTGCAATTTCAAAGCAATCAAAATTTCATTTTGTGTATGAATATCAGAAAAAGGACAGATGGTTTATTTTACTCCTTTCAACTAAACCACCACTTACAGTGCATTTTCTTTGAGAATGACAAGCACAAATACAATCAATTTTATCTTTGTCCATTATGTGTTTTCCTTTTCTAGAAACTCAACTTCAGATGAATCAGCACAGGAAAAGCCAATTCTGGGTCCTTTTTAAAAAACAGGTGAATGGAAAAAATGGGTGGCTATTGATGTATTTACAAGATGCATAGGTATTGGCTTATAGAAGTGTACTCTATATACCCTTCCAGGAGTACTGCAACTCTTTTTGAAATGGTTTTCTGCAATGATAAAGTACCAAGCCTAGTAAAGGGCTCTTTCTTAGAATTAACAAATGTTAGATGGAGTAGGAATACTAGCGATCTTCTGAAATGTATCAGTTAAGTTCATTGCAAGAAACAGAAGGCTTGTAGAAAACAGGATAGTTCCAGGGGAGTTTTTTAAAGGACCTAATTACTAAGGCATGGGAAGCAGGTAAGAGAAAAGATGAATGCTGATGAAGTACCTTGGGGTTAGTAATAGTGAGCTACAGTTACCACTCCTAAATTTGAAGGAATAAGGGAAGAAAGTGGTTGATTGCTTGGAGAGGGAGACTTATATAGATTACCAACTCCAGAGATGTTAAACATATTGAGGGACATGGCTAGCGTAACACTAATACAGAGGAAGAGCCAAGGACATAAATACCCAACTTTAATCTCCTTCTTTCTCCAATCTCCTTCCAGTGTTCCCCATAAGTCAATCCCAACTGAGAATTGGAAAGTCAAGGGGCCTATAGATTTCACTATGGATCTTCATTAATAGGAGTAACATTTTGTTTCTTAACTTAATGCTCAGGTGTTCAATAAAGTGCTATTAGATGCTAAAGTGCTAAATAGATGCTATTTATAGAGATCAATCTTTCAGGATAAAGAGATGGTAAAGAAGGGTAAAGTTGTACTTAGAAAAAACAACAAAAATATCCCTTACATGACCCAGTGGTCTAAAGTTTTAGATGGAGACTTTTGAGTTGCAAAGATGAACTGACTTACTCAAGTTTGACCTGGAAATTAGAATCAGAACTAAAACCAGAGATTTCCTCCCCATTTCATAGACATCTGCTGTCTCCCACATCAAAATATCTTGCTTTAGGGGAACTGTCATGACTGGAAGGGATCTGATGAGACTCCTGGGTCAAAATAGCAAAATGAACACATACAGTCTTTTCTTCACTTTTTTGGTTGATCAGTTGCTGTATTACCAATATATATATATATATACACATACACACACAGACACACACACACATAGCATTTAAGCTGGGTGTGGTGGCTCAAACCTGTAATCCCAGCACTTGGGAGACTGAAAACAGGAGGATCGCAGGTTCAAAGCCAGCCTCAGTAATTTAGTGAGACTCTCAGTGACTTAGCAAGATCCTGTTTCAAAAAAAAAATTATAAAAGGGCTGGGGATATAGCTTGGTGGTAGAATGCCTCTGAGTTCAATACCCAGTACCACATTAAAAAAAAACTCCCCACATTGTCCATGAGGTAAGGTGCTTTCAAACTGTACCTGGAATATAGTAAATGGTCAATAAATGTTGCCTCTTCTTAAAAAAATGATGGCATTTAACAGCATCCATTTTATTATGCTCATGAGTTTTGTGAGTCAGAATTTTAGACAGGATCAGTAAGAATGACTTTTTTCCCCCCTTCAATGTTTGGGAGCTAGCTGGAAAGACTGAATTGCTGTTGTATAGGGAAATGTCTAGAGGCCGGAATCATCTGAGAGTTTCTTCATTCACAGTTCAGCTACCCAGATTGGGATGGCTTGAAGGCTAAGCAGAGATGGACATCTACTCATAGACTCTCCATGAGTTTGGTCCTCTCAACACAGGGAAGGTAGAATCCCTAGAGGAGGCATCCAGAGGATGGGCAGCCCAAAGAACAAAGCAAAAGTACACAGCTTCTTCTGAACTGGCCGTGAACCTTACATCATGTCTCCTCTGTTAAATTCTTTTCGTTCCAGGTGTGTTGCTAATTCTAGCCCATTCTCAAGAAGAGAGGAATTAGGTGCCACCTCTTGTTGGGGGAAGGGCAGGTTCAACTGTAGAAGAGCATGTGGCCAAGGAGACACTGTTTTTGCCATTGTAGAAAAATACAATTTTCTACTTCTTCAAAGACCACATTTAAATAAAAGCAAAGAGATTCAATAAAATGAGTTCATATTGAATAAGGAAATTGAGTTGGAACTTCTCTGAGAAAGAAACCCAAATTTTTGAAGGAAAGAAACTGAAATGAAGAGGAGTACCTGATGAGGTAGCATATATAAATCTACATTTTTAGAAGTGGAGAGAAGCTCAGGATGAAGACAAAGATAAAAGACAAAGTCCAGAAAAAGATAACCTGCCTCTAGAAGTGGAGAGAAGCTCAGGATTCCCAAAGGCAAGATGTTATGTGAGTGTTGGGTGTAAAAACAGGGGTGTTAACTTTCTATATATGTTCCACATGATATTCCTCTCCTACTCTGTAGCAAAATTCATGTGAATGCATCATTGATGTGTTTGCTTTAAAAAAGAAAGTTGATTTGCTTCAGGAAATTAAGCAGCTCTTCAAGTTATTGCATTTAGCTCCATATTCTCAGTTGATTTGAATAGGCCAGCATAAATATGACACTAAAACAAAGCAACGATATTACAACAAAAGAAAATCGAATACCAATACCCTTAGGGAAGAAAGACATAAAAAGTTAACCTGGCATTCTCAATTATTAAATTGGGCTTTATCCCAGTGAAGCAAAATTAGCTCAACATTTTAAAAGTTAAGTTCATATAATTAACAGAATAAAGGGGGAAATCACGACACCTCAATACAGACACACACAAAAAAGATGAAATTTAATATCCTTCATGAGGAAAACTTCAGCAAACTAGTAATGGAAAAAAAAACTTTTTCAATTAAGATAAAGATTGGAAAGAAGGTGAGTACATCTGTTCTCATCACTCCTGTACAAGACTGTGCTTGAAACCTTGCCACACTGAGCTCTAGGAATCAAAGGCTTCCCTGAAGAATTACTACAAACATTTAACAAAGAAAGCCAGAATGGAGACACTGGAGTAAAAAGGATTGCTGGGGTATATTCATTTTAAAGGTAGACTGAATAGTAAATACCTATGGCAATTTTTAATATCATTTTAAATAAGTTTTCTCCTCAATTTTAGAAGGATCACCTAGAGTCTAATATTTTTTGTTAAAAAACCTTGAAATTTGGCAAATACTTGATTTTCAAGCCACCTTCATTTCCTTCTGTTTATACATGAAAAGATAAATTTTCATACCTTCTTATAAAATATTATTTTATGTGAAGTATCATCCCCTTGCTATGAAATTATTTCTCAGTCTATTTACCTAACCCTGCATCTTCCCTTATGTATATATGCATAGAGAGTGGCCTGGAATCACACTTACCTAATAAAATGCATTATATTTCTCAGCAGTGGGGTTTGGCTGACTTTTTTTAACTTTCACTTTTATATACTTTGGTAATGCTTGAATTTTTACAATAAGAATTTATCATTTATGTAAGGATGATAAAGAAGAAAGCTCTAATAAAAGAATCTTCCCCAAAGCTTGAGAAATGTGTGATAGCGTAAGGCTCCATGGGGCGCTATTTTAGCAGGAAAAATTCAGAAGCCAATTAGAAATGTGGGGATGGCTGTCCATTGTCTTTACTGCTATCCCTCAAAGGCAGGGCATTTGCTCTTGAGGCTATGACCCCCTCTTATTCCTAGTACTCCTGCCTGAAGGGAGTTGTCAGGACCACAAAACACCCCAGCCCATACTTGGTACAACAAAAACAACTGCTTAGTGATTTCACCCTCAGTTACAATAGAATGTTATTGTTAAGATCTGGAACATCTTCCAAATAAGTTGGGGGCTTGATTCCCCAAAGCAGCAAGGTTCAGACATGGAGTCTTGGGGAAGCGACTGGATCGTGAGGGCTCTGACCTCATTAGTGGATTAATCCACCAATGACTGAGTAGACTATTGGGAAGTATTGGAAACTGTAGGCTGGTGGGGCATGGATGGAGAAAGTAAGTCACCAGGGGCATGCCCTTGAGGACTATATCACATTGTCCCTGTCCCCTCCTTCACCCTTTCTCTGCTTCCCCACTGTCACGAGCTGAGCAGTTTTCTTCTGCCATTCCCTCCCACCATGATGTTTCTGCCTTGGAGACAGCCAACCTCAAGCTGAAACCTCTGAAACCATGAGCCAAAATAAATCTTTCCTCCTCTAAATAGTTTTTCTCTGATATTTGTCACAGTGATGAAAAGCTGACTAATATAGAGAGATACAGGGTAAACTGATTAGAGGAGAATAAGCACAAGGACCTTCATCACTTATTATTCTAACAGGAATTAGCTGAAATAAGAATAAGGAATAAAATGTTGAATGGTTACTTTGGAAAGTTAAGTCCAGGAAAGGATAAGAGAAGCACAAAACAGGGAGGGAAAATGATGTCAGAAATAGTATATTATGCTCATTCATTCAATGCACTGAACTATTATTTGCCAAGAACTTGACATTCTACCTGGTGGTAGGTATGTAGAGTAAAGGTAGCTTGTTTCTTCCCCACTTGGCACTCTAATTAGTAGGAATGAGAGAAACTAATCAAATAATTAAAAATTGTAATCAGTGCTTTGAAGAAAACAAACAGTGGTTGTTAGTTTTAAAAATAGCAATAACAGGGTGTGCATAATAAGTAATAACAAGTTGTGGGATTGCTGTATCATAGAATAGTTCTATTTTTAATTTTTTGAGGAAACTCCATACTGTTTTACATAATGGCTATACTAATTTACATTCCCATCAACAGTATATAAGACTTCCTCTTTCTCCATATCCTTACCAGCATTTTTCATTTTTGTCTTTTTGATAATAGCCATTTTAACTGGGGTGAGGTGATCACTCATTGCAATTTTGATCTGCACCACTCTGATGGAAATTGGGATGTCAGAGTGACACTTGGACTCCATGTTTATTGCATCACTATTCACAATAGTCAGGATTGGAAACAACATGAATGCCCGTCGGTGGATGAATAGATAAAAGAAAGTGTGGTATATATACATGATAGAATAGTATGCATTCATAACAAGGATGGAATTCCGTAATTTGTAACAATCTGGATGGACCTGGAGATCATTATGTTATATGAAATAAATCAGGCACAGAAAGACAAACATGGCCTCATAGATGAAATCTATATGAGTTGATCTCACAGAAGTTGAGAGTAGACTAGTGTTTACCAAAGACTCGGGAGAGGAGGGGAAGGAGGAGAAAGAGAGGTTATTCAATATGATGTTACAATTAGATGGGAGGAATAAGTTCTGGTGTTCCATTGCACAGTAGGGTGAATATAGTTAACCACAATGCATTATTTATCCCAAAATAGAGAGGATTTTGAATGACTCATCATAAGGAAATAATAATGTTGAAAGTGATGGAAGTGCTCTTTTCTCTATTTTGATCATTATTCAATGTGAAAATGAATCAGAGCATCACATTGTACCTCAATAATTATACATCGATAAATAAACTGAAATTAAAAAATTAGCAGCGTGGTCAGAAAAGCTCTGTCCAGGAGGAGGTGAACATTAGAAATGGCAACTATAGATTGAGTAATGAGCCATGCAAAAAGGGTGCAACTCAGGAGTTTCTTATAAAAATGCAAATCTAAAATGGGAAGGGGTTTTGGTGAATTCAGGGACCTGACAGAGGGTCAGTATGGCTGGATGGTTATGAGGAAAAGAGCTAGTGACCCCTGAATAAATGTCTGAAATCAGCCCAGACTAGCCGTTCCACTCAAGACCAACTTTTGAGCTGCCAAGGCTAAAGAAGCAGGTTCTATTTTCAATGCTGTCTTAGAGGACGTCCTCCAAGGCTGTTGTGCTGGGTTGAATGGTGGTCCCCCAAAAGATATGCCCATCAGAACCAGTGAATGTGGTCTTATCTAGAAAAACATCTCTGCCAATGTAATTAAGAGCCACAAGATGAGATCACTCTAATCTAGTGCAGGCCCCAAACCAAGGTCAAGTATCCTTAGAAGATATCACATAGACAAGGCCATGGGAAGATGGAAGCAGGTATAGAAGTTACACTGCTACTGGCCAAGGTATGCCTGGAGCCCCCAGAAGCTGGAAGAAGCAAGGGAGGCCCCCCAGAGCCCTCAGAGGGGGTGTCACTCTGCCTGCACTTGAGTTCAGGCTCCTGGCAGCCAAAGCTGGGAAAGAGTAAATTTCTGCTGTTTTAAGCCACTGGATTTGTGGTGATTTGTTATGGAAACTAACACAGTTGCCAATGTTTCCATCTGTTTTTCTTTCTCAAATTCTTTCTCTCTCAGAACAGCCTGAAAGCAGCAGGTGATGAGATGGAAAGGGACAGTGGCTAGGCTCCCAAGAACAAGAGGTTTGGCTGAGCGCACTCACTCATCATGGTTGTACCAGCACTGTCCAGACAGCCCAAGCTCCTACCCCTAGCTTCCCGGGCCCTCTCGCACTTGGCGCTCCAAAGAGATACAGGAGTCTTGGCCTTTGGTAAATGCTTGACTTTTTAAATATGCTTTCTTTTAATGCTCTGGGATCTTATTGTTCCTTTTCAGTTATCATTTAAACAATTTATATGAAATCTCCCAGGAAAGTATTTTTGTTTTTCATTTGTTCTATATTGTTTTATACACCTCTATTGTCCTGCAGATGCTCTCTATTTGTGACTCCGGAAGTCTAGATGTACCTCAAGAGGAATGATTTCAGCTTCAAGATGTTAGAGCAGAGCTTTCAACTTCAGTTCTCTGTAGTGGCATCTATTCCCCTAAAGGAACAGAAATCAGGTTTGATGCAGCCATGGACCATTCTCCTTGAAATCTACTTGTTCCTGCTGACTGGCTTGCAAGAACTCTGGGCTCCTCAGGGAACATATCAGAGTGCACTTTTCTCTGCCTCTGCAGAGACATGAAATGGGCCTCATGGTGCATCTTTTCGGCTCCCAGGAAAGTTGTAAGTCACTTAAGGCACAACTGCATCTGTAGGACACAGTGAATGGCTTGGTGGGTAGAAAGTTTCCTCCTCTGGTAATTGTGGAGTGGGTTTGGTTTGCACAGTAGGACTGTGTCTGCATGCCAGGCTTTAAGGAATCTCACTCAGAATGGGACTGCAAACAGAGTTAAGTAGAGTGAGAGAATGACAGGTGTAAACGAGGCCAACAAGCAGCCCCGCATCAGAGGCTGTGGCTGGGGTGTGAAGCCAGAATGTCAAGGGAGAAGAAGTGAGAGTGAGAAAAGTCAGACGTATGAGCAGAAAGGGCTCCAGAGCCAGGACACAGAGGAAGCTCTCGCCCATCGCCGAGTCCTCGGTGCCAATCTCTATGGCATGGTGTAAAGCCAGCTGGATCCCAGGCAACAGAGCAGAAGCTGAGAGAAGCCTGAAGTCTTCATTTGCTTTTCACCCGGGCTACTGGCAGATGTGTCAGGTGACAGGGTGTCTCCCTCCTGCCTTTCTGCATGTCACCCCTTCACTACCAGAACGAATGTTAGAACCACAAATAGCATACATGCTTTAAGAAAATATAGTAAAATGCAAGCTCACCTAATTATCTTCAGAAAATTTTGGACCACGCAGAGAAGGGTTTTATACATTAGGCTGCAGGAGCAGTGACGTCATCAGCCTCCATGTGGTTAGTTTGCTGCATGAGCAGCATCCCAAGGAGCCACTGTCCTAGCGTGCATGCAAGAAAGTAGCTTTCTATAGGTAACCCTAACCTGCCCTCGTTCCCAGTGTGCATAAGAGAAAGCCAGTGGCCTTCAAGATAATGTATATCTGGACTTTCCAGCCCACGCTTATTCTCTTTGTTTCCTTAACTTGGCTAGGTTTTGGGGATCAGAAAGGGGTGCTTCAGGGAAATGGTATGTACCCCCTCCCACTTTTCTTTAGCAACAATACAGCTTCCTACTCAGGAATGATGTTTTGTAATACCATTTCCTCTAGGTATGACCTTGTAAATGCTTATCATGAGGAGAAGGAAAGTGGAAATTACATGGGCCTCTGAGCTCTTTTGGGCTTTCTGTCAACTGCAGCAACAATGAGGACCTAAGGGTTCCCTGATTCCCAGATAGGGAAAAGTTGCCTGTCATATAGAAACATCCACCTGAGACCATTATGCAAAGAAGAAATAAACTTCTGTTGTAACTGGAGTCTACTTGTTAAGGTTACCCAGCCTCTTCAAACTCATAATAGAAACATGTATCATAGGCTCAGTCTGCAAGAAACAGCATTCATACACCACAACAAGGGGCCATCTCCATGACACTCTGCACACTGCTGGGGTTCTAACTCCTACCTCCCTATGTCAACATTCATTTGTCCCAGCTCCAAAGCCTTAACCGAGGGAAGCAGTTTGAGTTTCCCCCAGAGCAGGAGAAAACCATTACAGTGTTTAAGCAGGGAAGTGACATGATTGAGCTTGCATTTTGGAACGGTCAGTAGTGCAACTCTGAAAGCAGAGTGACTAGGTTGAACACTGTCATGGGAATCGAAGGCCCTGGCAGGGTAGACAGTGATGGATGTGTTCCAAACATGTCCAGAAGGGAAAAGAGAAAGGACACTAAAGAGTGAGGCATTTGAACATCTAAGAGATGGGTGGAGGCAAACAGGGATGGTTGGTATGGACAGGAAGCAAAATAGCATAAGCAGAGGAGAACATGGGGGGGATTTTTCTGTTGTTTGCTTACTGTTTGTTTTGTTTTTATTATGAGAGTATTGTGCAAATGCCATGGAGAACTGCAGAGAGGAGAGAGAACAGGTAAGGGAGAGAGTCCTGGAGGACAGAGATGCGGGGGTGCAAGATACAGAGTAGGTAGAGAAATTAGCCGCTGGCAGGACAAGAAGCTCTTTTATGGTAAAAATGAGAAGTGAAACAGAGGGAGAACAAATGAGAGTAATTTATGTTTGGCATATTAGATGTGAATGGATAATGGGAGCAAGGGAATTTATGTTGCCTTTAGAAGAGAAAAGAGAAAACATCTATTAAGCCTATTAGAGATTTTATTAGTTGAAGGGAAAGCAAAATTGCCCTACCTAAGGGTGACTCAGAGGAGACAGATACATTAAAAGGGTCTAGGAAGGATCCAGACTAAAATTTCAAGAAATGGTCAACTAAGCAAGCTAGTGGTTCGAAATGTGGACTTTAGAACCAGGGACAGACACGAGGTTTTGGCCTCGAGTTTCATTGTGTAGTAACTGTATGATCTTGTATAATTTATGTGACTGTTCTAAGACACCAATTCTTAATACATGCACTGGAGACCTCCATACCAAAAAAAAAAAAAATGACTATCTGGGGCAGTGCATTCTTAGTCTTCAAAACACTTTGAGTATAATCGTCATTATCTGGCGAAAGAGTTTGTGTAACAGTGGCCTTCACGGAACAAGTACAGATGCAGGATTGTGTCTGGTGATGGAGAGACAAATGGATAGGGCCCACAATATTTGGGGGGTAAATAGAAATTTAAATAATAAGAAAGCTGATGGATACAAATGACAGGTATGAGTAATCGATGTTCCCAAATGAAAGATGAGGCAGAGCAACAGAAGCTCTAATGGAATATATATAATCATTCACTTGTACTCTTTATCAGTTTTCATAATGTGCTTACATATTTGAAGCCACCCACACTTTTATTATACAAAGCTGGATTTTTTCCATATCTACAGTGTAGAAGCTGCTTGTAGTCATCTCAGAGGCATGTGATACAAAGTTTTGCTCATATGTGTTGTGTATATTTTCTTTAAATTTTTAGGGTTACGTTACAGCTCTATCTTTAATATTTTAATTTGCTACAGTTGGCTCCCAGATACACTTTGACTATTGCGTATAATTTTCACAGACAAAAAATTAATAAGTAAAGCCGGGCGTGGTGGCACACGCTTGTAATCCCAGTACTTTGGGAGGCGGAGACCGGAGGATCCAGGTTCGCGGCCAGCCTCAGCTCTCTCTCTCTCTCTCTCTCTCTCTCTCTCTCTCCCTCTCTCTCTCTCTCTCTCTCTCTCTCTCTCTAC
This sequence comes from Glis glis, assembly GCA_004027185.1. Taxonomy (NCBI): domain Eukaryota; kingdom Metazoa; phylum Chordata; class Mammalia; order Rodentia; family Gliridae; genus Glis; species Glis glis. The sequence goes on from PVJS01025347.1 coordinate 18,885, forward strand.
CTAGTGAGGCCCTCCGCAACTTCGTGAGACCCGGTTTCAAAATAAAGTATAAAAAAAAAATAGGGCCGGGGGTGTAGCGCGGAGGTAGAACGCCACTGGGTTCAATCCCTGGTACTGCAAAAAAAAATTAATAAGTAAATAAATAAAATGGCAAGCATCCATATTGCCACTATTACCAAAATCCCTGTTATTTCATGAATTTTCGAGAATGTAATTGTATAATGATTGAAGTGATTATTATCTACCCTGTATGATGATCAACACTCCTTATTGATATTAACAGCTTGAAGCTGGAATTTTCTATTCTATTAAGACAAGCACAGCAGCCTTTATATTAATGTTTAGGATAAAATGTATATGAGTGCCATGCCCACTAACTAAAACCCTGGAGCTGTTTACACTTGCCTGGCAGAGGCTATCAGAATACTCTGCCAACCTGGAGACAATGGTACCCAATTGAAACAGCTCCCAGCCATGCAGACAAAAAACAATGACAAGGGATCCATGGTAGAATTTGCCCTGGCCATTTTTCTAATTACACAGATAAGTAAATCCTCAAATGTCCATGTTTGAGGGGTTGATAATAAATCAAACCTCTTCCCAGAACCCCACTTCTAGATTGAGAAATCAGACACCATAGACAGAGGGAGAATGCAAAAGTCCTATTATGGATAAAACTGACTGGGGAATGCAGCATAGAGCTGCTGCCAAAAGGGCCTCTTGATTCATCGACTGCACTCAGGCCACACTCAAAATAGAAATTAAACTTACCACTTGGTCCCTAACAGAGCTTGATAATGTCACAGTTCCCCAACACAAGCAAATGCCTTACATGCGGTAGATGAAGAGAGGGAGAAGTTCAGGGTAGAAGAGAGTCACACCTGGGGTCCCTCATTGCTCTTCCTAGTAGAGTAGCCTGAACTTCCTATATGACAACTCAGAGGAGGGCACAAAAATTAGCCAGTCCTGCTTAAGGATAGCCCTGAAGCAGACATAACATTCTTCTCCCATATTCTACTAGCCCAGATTCAACTGGGTGGAGGAACAGACTCCTCTCAATGGAGGGCTGGCCTGAGTGTACAGAAAGGGAAGGAATTTGTGATGGCCAAGCCATTGTATGCTCTACGGGACCTGACAGTCATCACAGTTGACTCTACAGACAAATTTCAACTCCACCTGCATGTTCTATGTGTTTCCATTTAGCGATGTTGCTCTGGGCTCAGAGTGTGAAATAAAGAGTGCTCTGGCATACAGAGGATTAATAAAATTCTCCCCTGCTATGAATTCTTGCTGCTCTTCAACTTAGATAATGATATATGAAGCTTGTTATGCTCTGGCTATTCAGTGAAAAATGAGTCTCATGAAAGGTGAAAAATTGGTAGAGCCTGAAGATTGTATTTTTATCAAGAGTCTCATATTCTTAAGGCTTAAAATAACCTCTTTGATTTGAAGAGCTGTAGGAAAATTACCCTAATACGTGTTAGAATTTCTATGTTTCTATATTTTAAAAAGTGTTTTCTCAGACATTATTCCATTTGGCTCATAATAGTCCTATAAGAAGTACAAAAACAAAACGTCTAGGGCTTAGAATAAAAGCTTGGTCTTTCTCCCTTTAAAATAAAAGGTTTTGTTTGATAATAAAAATAATAAATGTGGTTGCAGAAAATTTAGATAAACAAAAAGCTTTAGAGCCAAAAAAAACTCCATAAAAGCACCTCTCAGAGATAAGCATTATTACCCCTGTGATTTAACTTCCAATGTACTCTTATCTGCCCCCCCTTACTTTCCAGCAATAAAAAGCACTTAAAAGCTTCCACTGTCGCATGGATAGTTTTGGTTGTACTCATATAATAAAACAAAAGCCACACACAGCTTTATTTCCCTGTCATTAAACATTTTTCAACACATAGTCAGTAAATAATATTTTTAATCTGACTATATAAATGGATGCACTACAGGATATTTGGAGGGTACATAAAAGTAATAAGAAGTTAATTTACACTCATCGATGTCAATTACCCTGAGGTTTAGTCTTTAATGTTCTGGTTCTGGTCATGGTCTCTTACTGTATTTTTCTTTATTATTGACTATATGTTCAAGTTTAAATATACTATTTTCTAAACCTGAGACTCTGTTTTCCATGTGGTTTACTCTGTTGGTGATATTTTCTATTGAATTTTTTATTTGGTTTATTTTGTCTTTTGTTTCATTCAGGACTTCTGTTTGGTTCTTTTTCAGGGTTTCAGTTTCTTTACTGGCATAATCTCTCACATTCTATGTACTCTCTGATTTCATTTTTAAGCTCTTTGATCATATTAATAATCAAAATTCTGAATTCTTCTGGTATTTTCTTTACCTCTTTATCAGTGACTTCCATTATTATGGGGTTGTGAGAATTTATTATTGCCTTTTTGGCTTTTTTACTTATGTTTTCAGGGTACTTAGTTTTGCACCTCTGCTTTCTCTTTATATGAGAGTCTTTTGTCTAATAGTTATCTCTTTATAATGGATTATAAACTGGGGTATATATTAGCCTCAAAGCGTCTGTTCCATGTAGTCATGATTTTAAGTATGGTCCCCAGTGCATCTTTAACAGGATATACTTCCTACAAATTACAATGATAGTTTAAGAGCAAAACATATTTTAACAAGTACTATAAAAGTAATTATTAATAATCTCTACTATTCTATTTTTGAGAGAAAATGATAGTGGGATATAATGTATGATAATGAGCATATTATGAATTAATAAGTATATATTAAATTGCTTTGGGAGATGGAATTAAAAGTAAGGAAAATATAAAGAAAGACATAAAAGGAGAGAAGATAAAGTTAATGGGGGAGGAATGGGGGACAGAAATTAAAGTTTAGAGGGTATTATAGAAAGAAAGTTGAGAATTGAGATAGGAGTAAGGAAGGTAATTTAAAATTCTCTGTATGGCCACTACCAACAGACAACAATTGGTACCTTTTTATGTATTTTCTTCTAGAAATATTTTTCTTAATACAAGTAAAGGGATTGAAAATGACATATGCCTCTTTCTCCCCATACAAACTCATATACAGCATACACATATGAACTTTCTCTCTCTCTCTCTCTCTCTCTCTCTCTGTATGTGCACACATATGCACACTCAACACACACACACCCATAATATGTACAAAACTGTGATCAGAGCATATACTGTCTTGTGAACTTCACTTTTATTGAACAACCAATGGTGAATATTTTCCCCTGCTTCCTTCTACAATATTATCCCATCCATCATGTTATTATAAAAATCTTAGAACATCAGAAAAGTAAAAAGAATTATATGATATACACGTGTATATCCACTGCCTGGATTATGCAATTGTTGATGCCAATTCTCATTACTCTTTAGCTGAATATTATTCCCAGACTCTGGCATTATCAGCCTTCCTTGTATTAGGGGTGGGAAGGTGCTGCTCACACTCCTGAAGAAAGCAAACATCCTCATGCAGAACAGGGCCTCCCTGCTAGTGACATGGAGGTAGACAGGGGGTCTGAGTGGAGCACTGACAGGGTAGGATGTGGAAAGAAACTATCTTTGTAAATTGCCCAAGGTCAATCTTTTATTATCCTGGTTGTCATCAGTGTCCTTTGAAGCCTTTCTGTATGGTGTGTGTAGCTCTTTGACTTTCATAAATCAAGGGGAAAGAAGGACTTTCTGGTTCCAATACCAGTCACTGTGAGGAGTTCAGCTAAATCTGCTAAAATTAATTACACTGATAAAACATTGTTTTTGTTCTTGAAAATAGTTTGGACTGAACATTTAGCCTTTATAAAGACCTCTAATATTCCTGTTCTTTGGTGATGCAATCATCCAAGGAATCATTGTCCAAGGGATGAGACTCGTCACACTAGGATGGAATAGACATTCATACCAAATGAACACGTTGACAATGAAAAATTTACCAGTTCGGAACAAAATAATACACTCAAATTCTATATGAAACTATCTCAGCCTGTGATCTAAGTGGTACCCAAGCATCTGCAAAGGCATAGCAACAGAGCGCTGAGCTGGCTCCCCCAGGGCTGAATTTCCACCACTAAGAGGATTCAGAATGACCTCAGCTTTCCACCACGCAGTAAGATTCTACTTACCTTTACTGAGCAATAACACTTTCTTAACTTTGACCTTTTCATCTCAACTCCTCTTTCTCAAGGGTGGGGTGAAGAGGAAAAGAGCTTCGAGCTTCTCCTTACGAAGAATAGGTTATAATCATGAATTCTTTAAACTCACCTTTAATAATGCTGTCCCAACACCATTTCATTTGAGTCTCAATACAGTGGCAAATATCGCTCATTCCTCATGTTTGAGAGCAGAATTTGGAGGCTCAGATAGATATTCAGACCTACATCTTCTGATCCCTAATTCACTGTTCCTTATACTTTGCCACTGTTACCTCTCTCCTGAAGAGCAAAAAGAAATTTGGTCAAGATAAAAAGCTGAAGAAAATAACAGTCAAGATAGTCTAATCAAGAAACCACTCATTTGATGGCTTTCCTCATTTTACAATATGGCGTCTATCAGATGTGTGCCACCTTTACAGACATTAAGAAGTTCAATCTTCCTCCTTTTTCCTGTGAAACTCCCTGAAAATTGAAAGCTATCCTGACTAGATGATTGAAGGGTGCAGCGTGCTTATGTCAAGGTCCCTTAACTCTCATTCTGCTAAAATGAAATTATGAGGGAACTGCTCACCTGAGGAACTTTCTAGGAAGTAATGGGACAAGGCTCGTTAATCAGTAGAAGTTGTTTATCTGAGTCTGCTCTTAGCTCTCTGAGGACCACATTCTCAGCCTTCAGGCTACAGAGGCACCTCAACAATTTTCAGTCATAAAAAATGAAAAATCACTGCATGAGAGTGAAGTCGATGAGTTTTGTGCAACTAATGCAAAGTGATTATTTTCCCCTTTCATAAAGCACTCAGATGAATGGGAAGGACTAAATCATGAAATTCCCAAAGGACTGTCCCTTCTCTTATAGAATCCAGTTCAGCTGAGTTCCTGATTCGCACTCGAGGAGCCTCCTTTGGCCAGTGTCCATCTCTCATGTAGAGTTCCATGGAGTTCTACAGAATTTTTTTTTTTGTTTCTGGAAGAACCAGGGATATTGTCATGTTTGGCTTAGATCAATTTTGACTCTTTCTCCTTTAACCAATAATGTATACATCATTTCTCCCAGCAAGTTAAAGAAACAGAGATGGACAGAAAGGTAGAAATGCTAGAGCGGTAGGCCTTCCTCCTACTGAAGCAAATATGGAAACACAGGTCTCAGCAGATTTTTTAAACTATATTTAAAATATATTTAGATTCTACTGTTTATTTCCCCTGATCTTAATTAAGCAGTCGAAACTCTCAGACCTGTCTAATTATCCAAGTATAAAATTCTGGGATTTCAGCATTCTAGCCCATGAGACTGTCTGCAGGAAATCAACATAAGCAATTGTTGTCATGATTTTCCTCAGAGACCAAATGTTAGCACCTACCAAATCTCCTGCTTTATTGAGTTCTAGGATTCTTTCTAAATCCAAAGCATCAGGCCCTTTCTCTGTTTTAATTCCTGGTCAACATGGAAAATTAAGAAAAAATCTTATAATGTTTTGTGACCATACATGGTCACAGGGTCATGTTTCTTCACATGTAAAATGAGCATGTGTTAAACTTGTTGTATTTTCTTCCTGGCTTCTGCTGCCACTAACCTGCTCTTCTCATGCTGCTGTCTACGTCTCTATTTTAATAACAGCTTATGGTTCTGACATTCAGCGATTTCAGTTAGTCCTGGTGAATCACACAAAGTTAGAGTGGGAGAAACAATTTGGGGGTTAGCTAATCAAAACGTTTTCTTTTTTGCAAATAAAAAATAAAGCCTCTGAAAAAAATCACATAATTTTCCAAAGGCATCACCGCTTGTTTTTGACAAAAACTCTGTGCCTCTCTCTGATTCAACACTGCACTCTTGGCTCATACACCACTGGTTTAAAATATTTTTAACCATCAGATTCTCTGCTGCTGAAATATAAGGAAGGCAATATATGAAGAAGATAAATTGAAAAGAGAGGAGAGGCCTGGAGACCCATCTATTGGGGCCTTCCCTTTACTTCCTGCCCTGTGCCACCATTGTGGGACCCTAGGGAAGCCATATAATATATTTAATCAGTGTAAGGCACCAGAATGGAACAATCAAAAGAGAAGCATCATGGAAGAGGACCTGAATGGTCACGTCTCCAAAGATGGTGTAAACGTGGCCCACAAGCACATGAAAATATGCTCAACATCAATAATTAATTGGAAAATGCACATCAAAACCACTATGAGATGCTGCCTCTTACCCACTAGGATGGCTATGATGGCAAAAATCAGAAAATAGTAAGTGTGAGAATGTGGAGAAATTGGAACTTGTGCACATTGCTGATGGAGATGTAAACAGGTATAACCACTGTAAAGGACATTATGGCTGTTCCCCCCAAAATTAAAAAAAATACTATAGGCTCAGCAATTCCAATCCTATATATACCCAGAAGAATTGATAAAAGGGTCTTGAAGAGATATTTGCACATAGATGTTCATAGCAGCATTATTCACAATAGGTAAAACATAGAAGCAACACAAGGAATAAACAAAATATGGTATAGACACATATATATGTATATACACAAGGGAATATTGTTTAGCCTTAAAAAAGAGGAAATTCTGGCATACTACGACATGAATGAAACTTTTAAGGACATTATGTTAAGTAAAATAAGCCAGATACAAAAAGACAAATATTGTATGGTTTCACTTAGATGAAGTACTTACAGTAGATAAAATCATAAAAACAAAAAGTAGAATGGTGGTTTCCAGGAACTGAGGGAGGAGAAGTGGGAGTTCTTCTTTAATGGATACAGAGTCTCAGTTTTCCAAGAGGAAAAGAGTTATGGAGATGGATAGCAGTGACAGTTGCACAACATTACAAGTGCATTTAATACTACTGAACTGTACACTAAAATATGGCTAATATAATAAACTTTATGTTGTGTGTATCTCACTACAATAAAAACCTTTTTTTTTCAATTGGGAAAAATGAGATGTTTTGGTCACAACTGGAGGGCCACACTAGCTGCCTTGAGGGGTCACTCAGCCTGATCTATAAACCACTGTACTTCACCATATTAGCAAAGTGGGAAAAAAGCTACACACTTAGCATCTTCCCCCTAGAAAGACCTAGAAACTGGAATGTGCAGCATTGCCTGATGGGTGCTTATGTCCAGGAACTGATTAATTGCAGTGTCAACTTCTTCTAAAAGAAATTACATAAAATACATTTAACGTTAATGCTTTCAACTATGTAGAATAAATTTCAGTTAAAGAAAATAAACTCCATGAGAAGAATAACAACTTTGCCAATATTTTACACAGTGGGAAAGCAGGAAGGGTCAGCAACCCACGAGAGAAAAAAATTTAAAGCTTAAAGGGTGTGTGTGTGTGTGTGTGTGTGTGTGTGTGTGTGTGTAAATGGTGGTGGTTTAGAAAAGTAATGTGACAACAGAAAAATACTTGTGACAAGAGAACTAGAAAAGCAGTTAATGCACACACACACACACACACACACACACACACACACACACACACCAAGACATCTCTCTATCACTTAACAGATGGAGAGAACGAAGAAGCTGAATCAATGTTATTTTCAATCACATCAAAATCCTACTTCCCTTTAGTGGGAAAGGTAAATATGGAAGGGAAGCAGAACACCTGGAGGTTGAGAAGCAGACAGGTTTACAAGGCCAAATGCTTTCCGCAGGTGCATTTCCTAGTTCCTGCCTGGGGTGTTCACTCCGTTACCTCTGTACTCAAAAGACGATGTCAATGGGCCAAACTCTTCTCTTTGCTATGGTGTGAATCTCTGTGTCTCTCTAAAAGTCATATGTTGGAACCTAATACCCAAGGTGATAGCATTAAGAGGTGGGACCTTTGGGTCCGTGGTTAAGTGACCACTGGATTGGTGATCTTATAAAGAGGTTGAAGGGAGCATTCTACTTTTTATCTTCGTCCCTCAGCCATGTGAGGATGAAGCAACAAAGATCCATTTAGGAAGCAGCGAGGGAGCCTCCACCAGACATCACGCGTGCTGACACTTTGATCTTGGATTTCACAGCCTGCAGAAATGGGAGAAATAATTTTCCCTTGTTTATAAGTTACCCAGTCTAAGGTGTATTTTTATAGTATTATGAACAGACTAGGACACTCCTCAAGCTCAGCTTATGCCAAAGAGTACTAATCATGATACCACAGTAAGAAAGTGAGAGATCCAGACCCTATTGGATCTTACTACTCTTCTGGCTCTAGGACACCCTTAACCTTTAGGAATCTTGGTTTTCTTGTCTGTTATATGTCAGGAAGAAGTTTGTGTACTCAATTCTGTTGCTAAATGTAATAGATGGGAATTTGATGCTTACTGCTATTATTAATATTTCTGAGAGATACAAGGATGACTATAGGCAATATTTTTCTAGAACCTAGAAAATGTTAGAGAGGAAGCTTGACATTGAGACTCAGAGAGCAGATTTTAATTTCTCTTCAGTATTGCATGGCTCACTGGAAGCTATGACATCATTTTCTAAGTGACATTGTACGTTTATGCATCTATGTACAATACCACATAGTCAGAAAAGAGTCAAATATTCTTTAACTCAAAATAATTTGTTTATTTCATTATTTCTTGTGAGCAAAAAAGTGTTTGGAGACATAAAATAAATATCACAACAAACTTACTTGTGTCTTTTAATATTAGCTGGGAGAGGTGGGGTATACCTGTTATCCCAGGCTGAGACAGGAAGGTCACAGGTTTGAGGCCAGTATGCCTCAAAGTTAAGGTAACTTAGCAAAATTCTTAGCAAAATTTATTTTTAAATTTTGAAAAAGTGATCAGGTATAGCTCAGTGGTAGAATGCCCCTGGGTTCAATCCACAATACCACAATATATATATATATATATATATATATATATATATATGTATATATATATATATATATATT
>PVJS01025348.1:0-13036 GCA_004027185.1 Glis glis
TTTTTTTTTTTTTTGCGGTACCGGGAATTGAACCCAGGAGCGTTCTACCTCCGCGCTACATCCCCGACCCTATTTTTTTATACTTTATTTTGAAACCGGGTCTCACGAAGTTGCGGAGGGCCTCATTAGGTAGAGAGAGAGAGAGAGAGAGAGAGAGAGAGACATGGAGAGAGAGAGAGAGAGCTGAGGTTGGCCGCGAACCCGATCCTCCGATCTCTGCCTCCCAAAGTACTGGGATTACAAGCGTGCGCCACCACGCCCGGCCCTCCCTCCTCATTTTTACTATATGCATTTACTTGAATATTTGTTTTCTTAACAAAATTGCCCTCAACTCTTCTTAAAATCTCTTCCATCTTGCCGGGCGTGGTGGCGCACACTTGTAATCCCAGTACTTGGGAGGCTGAGACAGGAGGATAGCAGGTTTGTGGCCAGCCTCAGCTACTTAGTGAGGCCCTCCGCAACTTAGTGAAACCCTGTTTCAAAATAAAGTATAAAAAATAGTGATGGGGGTGTAGTTCAGAGGTAGAATGCCCCTGGGTTCACTCCCCAGTACCACGATAAAGAACACCTCACATTTTTATTTTTATATTTTCCAAAACAAGACTGGGAATAGTTCCAATCATAGCTTATTTATAACTTTTTGAATATTGCTTTTTAATCTTATATTGCATCATAAACATTTTCCTACTTGTTACCATTATTTATCATGATAATTAAATTATAATATTTACAGTGTTTAACCTTTTACATAAGATATAGAGCATAATTAATTTAACATTATGGAACACACACATATATACATATGTGCATATTTGCTATTTAGTTGTTTTTATATTTTCATTCATTTATTTGTGGTGTTGGGGATCGAACCCAGAGGCATTCTACCTCCATGCTACACCCCCAGCCTGATTTTATTTCTTATTTGGAAACAGGGTCTCTCTAGATTGATGAGGGCCTTACTAAGTAGCTGAGGCTGGCCGTGAACCTGCGATCCTCCTGTCTCAGCCTCCTAAGTACTGGAATTACAGGCCTGCACCACAGTGTCCAGCTCCAGTTTCCTCTTATTTTGAAAGAACTACAGTCCAACCATTTTAAAGAAATGAGGATTGGCCGGGCATGGTGGTGCACACTTGTAATCCCAGTACTTAGGATGCTGAGACAGAAGGATCACAGGTTCGCAGCCAGCTTCAGCTACTTAGTGAGGCCCTCTGCAACTTAGTGAGACCCTGTTTTGAATTAAAGAATAAAAAATAGGGCTGGGGGTATAGCTCGGAGGTAGAATGACCTTGGGTCCAATATCCAGTTCCACACACACCAAAAAAAAACAACAACAACAAAAAAAAAGAAATGAGGATTGTCTGTATTAAAAGAACTCAGTGAGGAGAATTCTCTCACTTTTTTTTTTCCTTTGGTACTGGGGATTGAACCCAGGGCCATTCTATCTCGGAGCTACACACCCAGACCTATTTTTTTGTTTATTTGTAAACAGGGTCTTCCTGAGTTGCTGAGGCTGTCCTTAAACCTGGGATCCTCCGATCCTCCTGTCTCAGTCTCCCACGTTCTGGGATTACAGGCGTGTGCCACAATGCCTGGCTCTTTTCTTTCTTTCTTTCTTTTTAATGCGGCACTGGGGATTGAACCCAGGGGCATTCTACCTCTGAGCTACATCCCCAGCCCTATTTTTTATTTTTTATTTTGAAATGGGGTCTCACTAAGTTGAGGAGGGCCTCACTAAGTAGCTGAGGCTGGCCACCAACCTGCGATCCTCCTGTCTCAGCCTCCCCAGAGCTGGGATTACAAGCGTGCGCCACCACACCCAGCTCTGGCTCTTTTCTTATATACCAATATGGGGCATCATGTTGAGGTTGGGTATCCCGAGTCACTGCCTGATTTAAGCAGTGGACAGTAGGCAGTCACATGCTGGATGCACTGAGATGTGTATCATGCAAATGTGCAGTTATTTTATCTGGTATGTAGGTGTCATATGGCACAGAGGTCTTTAGCATGAGTCACGTACTCTTCCCAGCAGGCCTCAGGCATGTCACAACACACTTCCTCCCTGCTCCTTCAGTGGGGCCCAGCCTTGTTTATGGACTGTCTCTCTAGTGATGGAGTTGGACATGGAGAGGTGTGCGGTGTGAGGCCAGGGGTTGTTACGCATTTCTCTTAACCATAATCTGAAAGGCGGTAGGACAGGGAAGACACTGGGAATACCATAAGCCTTTTTAAAAAATTATTATTATTTTTATTTGTGGTACTGGGGGTTGAGCCCAGGGGCATTCTACTTCTGAGCTACACCCCCCGCCCTATTTTATTGTTTGTTTTGAAACAGGGTCTCACTAGCTTGCTCAAGTCTCACTAAAGCGCTGAGGCTAGCCTTGAACCTGTGATCCTCCTATCTAAGCTTCCCAAGTACTGGGATTCCAGGAGGGTGCCACCACACCGGCTGCCATATTCCTTTTTATCTCCCTTTTCTTTTCCAAGACTATTGGTCCATACAGATGTGAACCAGGTCCTCTTCCTTTCTAGGGTCTAGCTACCCGCTGTGTGCCAGCTGTCCTAGCTGCCCAGACCTCTGGATGAGATATGGGAACCACTGTTACTACTTTTCGGTGGAGAAAAAGGACTGGAATTCTAGCCTGGAATTCTGCTCAGCCAAAGACTCACATCTCCTTATGTTTACAGACAACCAAGAAATGGTAAATGCAGATATGTAGAGAATGGAGGGGTTGTTTTGTTTTGATGAATGCTGTTCAAATGTACTGTGCATCCTCTTTTTTTGTGTGTGTGGTAATGGGGATTGAACGCAGGGGCATTCTACCTCCAAGCTACACCCCCAGCCCTATTTTTTTATTCTTTATTTTGAAACAGGGTCTCGCTAAGTTGTGGAGGGCCTCACTAAGTAGCTGAGGCTGGCCTAGAACCTGTGATCCTCCTGTCTCAGCCTCCCAAGTACTGGAATTACAAGCGTGCGGCACCACGCCCGGCTTCTGTGCATCCTCTTTTAAGGAGCAAAAGGAACCTGTGATCTTGAGGAGGCCATATTCCTCCTTTCCCCTCTTCTCTCTTTTCTCCTCCTCTACCCTTGCCTTTTCCCCTCTTCCCCACTCCTTACCCTTATACTGCCTGTATAAGGCAGTATACAGTATACAACCCCGGGATACAGCCAGCCAGAGGCTTGTGGCATGTACTGCTGTAGGAGTGAGTGCTGGGGGGGGGTATCACAGAGAGGAGCTAGACCTGAAAGACAGGTTCAACGAAAAGAGGAATTAGGAGCCACCCTTGCTTTAATCCCAGTACTCGGGAGGCTGCAATAGGATGATCGCAGGTTCAAGGCCAGCCTTTGCAATTTAGTGAGACCCTGTTTCAAAATAAAAAATAATAAAGAAGAGCTGGAGGTGTAGCTCAGAGGTAGAATGCCCCTGGTTTCAATACCCAGTACCAAAACCAACCAACCAACCAAACAAACAAAAAACTGTGCATGGTGGTGCTTCCCTGTAATCCCAGTATTTGGGAAGCTGAGACAGGAGGATCGCAGGTTTGAGGACAGCTTCAGCAACATAGTGAGATTCTCAGCAACCTAGTGAGGTCCTGTTTCAAAAAACAAAGTAAAAAGTAAAAAATAAAAAAAGGGCTGGGGGTGTAGCTCAGAAGTAGAATGCACTCAGCCAGGAGTGGTGTCGCACGCTTGTAATCCCAGTACTTGGGAGGCTGAGACAGGAGGATCCGGGTTCACGGCCAGCCTCAGCTACTTAGTGAGGCCTTCTGCAACTTAGTGAGACCCTGTTTCAAAATAAAGAATAAAAAATAGGGCTGGCGGTGGAGCCCCTAGGTTCAATCCCCAGTACCGCACACACAAAAATAATGATGATGATAATGATAATAATAATAATGAAAAAGAGGAGCTGGAGGTGCAGATCAGAGGTAGAATGCCCTTGGGTTCAATCCCCATAGAGCGCGCGCACACACACACACACACACAAAAAAAAAATTGAAATTTTACTGCTTTCTTTTTGGTTTTTGGAAAAACTACTATTTTCTCCCAAAGAAATTATCTGGTACTGGGGATTGAACCCAGGGGCATTCTACCTCCGAGCTACACCCCCGCCCTATTTTCTATTCTTTATTTTGAAACAGGGTCTCACTATGTTGCAGAGGACCTCACTAAGTAGCTGAGGTTGGCCCGGAACCTGTGATCCTCCAGTCTCAGCCTCCCAAGTACTGGGATTACAAGCGTGCGCCACCACGCCCGTCTCACACACAGAATTATACTATTAACATCCCTTGGGGAAATTAAGAGAGGTAATTACTCTGAAGCAGTTAAGTAGAACGTACAGTCCCTAAATTTTATTTTATAAATTCTAATGTTAAGAAAAGATTAAAGCAAGCCAGGCGTGGTGGCACATGCTTGTAATCCCAGTACTTGGGAGGCTGAGACAGGAGGATCCGGGTTCGTGGTCAGCCTCAGCTACTTAGTGAGGCCCTCTGCAACTTAGTGAGACCAGGTTTCAAAATAAAGAATAAAAAATAGGGCTGGGGGTGCAGCTAGGAGGTAGAATGACTTGGGTTCAATCCCCAGTACTGCAAAAAAAAAAAAAAAAAGAAAAGAAAAGAAAAGAAAAAAAGAAAAGGTTAAAGCATGTAGATTCTTATTTTCATTAAAGGAATCCTGGTTCTGTTGCAATTCTGGATGGAATCTAAGCTTGGATCATTCCGCTCCATGAGCTGCTTTTTCTTGAAGCCCTCCTGGGCCAGCAGCAGATGAATGAGGGTGCGCGTTGGACGCCGCTTAGCTTCCAGGACTATAACGCTGGCCGGGCTTTCTGGCCCTTGCTGCTGCAGCAGCTCCTGGTCTCACGCTGACAGCCGCCCCGCGCCGAGCTGTCGCGGTCCACAGCAGAGGTGAGCAAGCGCTGTACCCTCGCCCGGTCTCCCACATGCCAGCTAGTGACTCAGCCACCCAGAATCGAGGTGCAGCCGCTACTGAAATGACAGAGTGCCAAGGGCCGGAGGCTGCATAGGACAGTCCCTGGGGGCTGGGGATGTTTCCGTTTCTCAGAAGTACCCAGAGGAAGGGAGGGTACTCGAGGGATTTTGTCCTTCATTCCTCCTCCTCCTCCTCCTCCTCCTCCTCCTCCTCCTCCTCCTCTTCCTTTTTATGGTACTTAGGATTGAACCCAGGAGCATTCTACCTCGAGGTACACCCCTAGCCCTATTTTATTTTTATTTTGAAACAAGGTCTTGCTAGGTTGATGAGATTCTTCCTATTTGCTGAGGCTGTCCTCAAACCTTTGATCCTTCTGTCTCAGCCTCCCAAGTACTGGGATTACAGGCAAGAGACACCACCCTGGGCTCTTTTCTTTCTCCCTTCCTTCCTTCCTTCCTTCCTTCCTTCCTTCCTTCCTTCCTCCCTCCCTCCCTCCCTCCCTTTCTTTTTTCTTTCATACTGGGGATGGAACCCAGGGCATTCTACCTCTGAGCTATACCTCCAGCCCTGTTATTTATTTATTTATTTATTTATTTTTAAAATTTATTTATTTATTTATTTTTTTGCAGACCGGGGATTGAACGCAGGGGCGTTCTACCTCCGCGCTACGCCCCTGGCCCTATTTTTTATACTTTATTTTGAAACTGGGTCTCACGAAGTTGCGGAGGGCCTCACTAGGTAGAGAGAGAGACAGGGAGAGAGAGAGAGAGAGAGAGAGAGCTGAGGCTGGCCGCGAACCCTGATCCTCCGGTCTCCGCCTCCCAAAGTATTTTTAATTTCTTAGAAACAGGGTCTCCCTAAGTTGCTGAGAGCCTCACCAGGTTGCTGAGGCTGGCTTTGAACCTGCGATCCTCCTTTCTCAGCCTCCCAAATACTGGGATTACAAGTGTGCTTGACCATGTCTGGCTTTTTTTTTTTGGTACTGGGGTTTGAACTCAGAGGCATTCTACCTCAGAATTACACCCCTAGCCCTATTTAATATTATTATTATTATTTTGAAACAGGGTCTTACTAAGTTGATGAGAGTCTCACTACTTGCTGAGGCTGTCCTCAAACCTGTGATCCTCCTGTCTCAGCCTCCCAAGTACTGGGATAACAGTCATGCCCCACCATGGCCAGCCTTATTTATTTATTTTTTATGGTACTGGGGATTGAACCCAGAGGCATTCTACATGTGAGCTGTACCCCTGCCCCTTTAAAAAAATTTTGTTTTGAAATATGGTTTCACTAAATTGCTGAGAGTCTTGCTAAGTTGCTGAGGCTGGTCTCGAACCTATGATCCTCCTGTCTCAGCCTCCCAAGTACTGGGATTACAGTTATTTGCCACTATACCCAGTTAATATCTTATTTTAATAATAAGATATGATAATATTTTTTTTAAATTCTGTATTATTCAACTATTGATTAAAACTTTATATATTTTTAAATAAAATTCTACTTATATCCAATTGTTAAGAGCTTTGAGCATATTTACAAGAATTATTTTTCCTGGGATCATTTCTTTATGTTGTGTTTCCTAAAATTAACTTGGCTAATAAAAATAAAACTATTTTAGTTGCTTTGGTATATTATTAATTACTCTTTTTTAATTTTGGTGGTACTGGGGATTGAACCCAGGGGCAGTCTACCTCCAAGCTATACCACCAGCCCTATTTTTTATTCTTTATTTTGAAACAGGATCTCACTAAGTTGCAGAGGGCCTCACTAAGTAGCTGAGGCTGGCCACAAACCTGTAGTTCTCCTGTCTCAGCCTCCCAAGTACTGGGATTACAAGTGTGCGCCACCACGCCTGGCTTATTAATTACTCTCAATATGGATCGAAATAATTTAGATACATTCCATAAACCATGTTGATTTTGTCAGTTTAAGGAGTATGCTTATGTGCCTTAATATATTTTAATTTCTATTTAAACTATTATCTACAAAAGTGTGTGTGTGTGTGTGTGTGTGTGTGTAAGATATAAATATTGACCAAAAAAAAAATAGAAAAAGGAGAGGAAACAATCTGATTTCACTTGTTTGGGTTCTATCTTCACCTTACTTGTCAATTTTAGTTTTTGCAATTTTTCTTTCTAAAATACAAGCAAACATTACGAGCTCTTAGGTAACGGCAACCACTCCCAAGTGCTTAGTTCACAACCTCTCTGGGGCGAAAGAGGAGCTGGGGATATTGTTTGTGTGTGTGTGTGCTACTGGGGGTTGAACCCAGGGCCGTTCTACCTCCAAGCTGCACCCCCAGCCCTTTTTATTTTTTATGTTGAAGCAGGGTCTCGCTAAGTTGCCAACGCTGACCTTGAACCTGCGATCCTCCTGTCTCAGCCTCCCAAGTACTGGGATTACAGGCTGGGGATATTGTAAGCAGGAGTTCTTGCTATTACAATGTTTACATTCCAGTCAGAAGAGACAGACAACCAAAAAGTAAACAAATAAATGTGGCCACGTGTGCCTTCAAGACAATGAAGCATCTGATACAATAGTGGACGTTGCTCTAGGTTGCCAATCAAGGAAGGCCTGGCAGGTTGTGGTGGCACATGCTTGAAATCCCAGTACTTGGGAGGCTGAGACAGGAGGATCGCAGGTTCAAGGCCAGCCTCAGCTACTTAGTGAGGCCTTGTTATGAGCAACGGAACCGCTAGGTCCTAAGACCAATGAGTCACGTCACACAATTTGTATCTTTCCACGATGTCACAGGTTTATTCAGCACTCAAAGGTTATAGTTCACAGGAACTTATCAGGAAATTGTCTAAGTAAAGTTAAGCAAAGTTCTAAGTTCGGATGCTGGGCGGCTGCTTTGCCAAAGCCAATGAACGAGCATCAAACAATACACTTCACACTAGCAAATCTAAGTTTAGATCGAACAGGTATATTAATCAATTTATGAGTTCTTAACTTAAGAGCAGTTCAAATAATCAGCAAATAATACAATCCAATAAGCAGGGAGCAGGGAATAACGAACCAAGTCCAGGAATGGAAGAGAGATTTAGAAGTTGGTCCAGACGCTGAGCTGTCAGACGCCTCTGTCAGAAGTCGCACTGACTCTGGGTCAGCGGGAAGAGCAGGACTCCAGCAAGGTGCTGGGTCGCAGTCACACACGGGGCAGACTGTCGTGGCGTGAGCACAGCTCAGCGCACTGCTCATAGGAAAGCCGGGGTCTTTTCTGGGGCTTTCTGGGGTTTTCCCATTGTCCTTTGCAAACTCATCCAGGCTTATCGAGCTTGCCAGACTCCTTTCATCAGATCCAATTTATTGATGACATAAATCCAGCAGAGGTGAGAAAGCACTTTATGATCCAAGCGTCCGTCATCAATTGTAGCTCAGAAGTGCTGATCTGAGTCGTGTGCTGAAGAGGAGAGACAGCATTCTGTGTGGTTATCAGCCACAGCACAGAAGTGCTGGTCTGGGCCCTGTGCTGACATGTCCGGACAAGTTTCTGAAACTATCTGCTGCCGTGCCTGGACAAGTTGTTTATGAGTTTGTGTCTGAGCTATATACTGCCATGTTAAAACTGTTTATGAGTTCCTAAAAATTGTTTTATATCCCATGCTCTATATAGGCCTCCGCAACTTAGCGAGACCCTGTTTAAAAAAAAATAGGGCTGGGGGTGTAGCTCGGAGGTAGAATGCCCCTGGGTTCAATCCCCAGTACTGCAAAAAAAACCCCAGGAAGACCTGTCTGGGGAGGTGATGCTTGAGTCGAGAGTGAGACCTGAGTGACAGCCAGGGGAACGGGCAGGGAGAGACTTTGCTGCAGAGGGAAAGCGACGCAAGGACCCTAAAGCAAGAATGCACTTGGCTTGTTAGAGGAACAGAAAGAAGCTTCACAGGACTGGAACTCAGTGAGCGAAGCTTGGCGGGGGCTGCATCAGCCAAGACTTCTATAACGATCGCAGATCTTTAGGACTGAAACCTAATAGAGAGAAAATAAGAGGCTACTCTCACCATGGGAAATAGCACAAAAACTCATTCTACCTCTTATAGCATTTTTTTTTTTTTGTGGTACTGGGGATGGAACCCAGGGGCATTCTACCTCTGAGCTACACCCCCAGCCCTATTTTTTATTCTTTATTTTGAAACAGGGTCTCAGTAAGTTGTGGAGGGCCTCACTAAGTAGCTGAGGCTGGCCGTGAACCCGGATCCTCCGGTCTCAGCCTCCCAAGTACTGGGATTATAAGCGTGCACCACCACGCCCGAATCTTCTAGCATCTTTGCTGGGGGGGGGGTGGTGCAAAGAGGCTTTATGCTTCTCTTGACTTTAGAATAGAAACTCTTTACTCTTGCTTGTAAAAGGTACAATTAAATAAGGGAGACAGTTAAGAGTAGAGACCATGAGGCTGGGCGTAGCCTGTAATCCCAGTGCTTGGGAGGCTGGGACAAGAGGATCGCAGGTTCGAGGACAGCCTCAGCAAGTAGTGAGACTCTCATCAACCTAATGAAGCTGTTTCAAAATAAAAATAAAATTGGGCTGGGGATGTAGCTTGGAGGTAGAATGCCCCTGGGTTCAATCCCCAGCACAAAAAGAAAGAAAGAAAGAAAGAAAGAAAGAAAGAAAGAAAGAAAGGAAGAAAGAAAGAGTGTAACTTGGAGATAAATTACCCCTGAGTTCAATTACTAGTACCGAAAAAAATTAAAAGTTTAGCCCATTCATTCTTATTCTTCAGCAACTATTTTCCAGAAATAGAATCAAAATGACATCAAAATGGGACATCCGGTGATATCATAACTATAGAGAAGCCAGACCTGGTGGCGCACGCTTGGAATCCCAGTACTTGGGAGGCTGAGACAGGAGGATCGCAGGTTCGTGGCCAGCCTCAGCTGCTTAGTGAGGCCCTCCGCAACTTAGTGAGTCCCTGTTTCAAAATAAAGAATAAAAAATAGGGCTGGGGGTGTAGCTCGGAGGTAGAATGCCTCTGGGTTCAATCCCCAGTACCCTCCCCACACATACAAATTGAAATTTTACTGCTTTCTTTTTGGTTTTTAGAAAAACGACTATTTTCTCTCAAAGAAATTATCCAACTAATTCTATTCAGATTCAACTAATTAAGCTGTCATTAGAAAATATTTGAAGTGTAATTATTCATTATACTAACACTAGCTCTTACAACATAATTAGTCTTCTTGGGTTTCCCCTCTCTTTCATGTGTAGAGGCAATACCCGTAGGCTATACATGTCTTCACTTGATTGTAACTGAACAGAGAAAAGCACCTCTCGTCTCTGTTCAGTCGGGTAGCATGGCACATATAAGTATGCGGTGATGCCAGGTGTGGTGGCGCACGCTTGTAATCCCAGTACTTGGGAGGCTGAGACAGGAGGATTGCAGGTTCGCGGCCAGCCTCAGCTACTTAGTGAGATTCTCATCAACCTAGTGAGACCCTGTTTCAACTAAACATAAAATCGGGCTGGGGGTGTAGCTCAGAGGTAGAATGTCCCTGGGCTCAATCCCCAGTACCACAAAAACAAAACAAAAAACCAAAACAACAACAACAAAAAAAACCATATGCGTTGCGACCGACTGAACTTTACCTTCGTCCTGTTTCCTTCGGATTTTTTTCTTTTTCTTTTTCGGCATTGAGGATTGAACCCAGGACCCTTCTAGCTCCGACACCCCCAGCTCTTATTATATTTTTATTTATTTATTTATTTTTATTTTTTTTGTGGTACTAGGGATTGAACCCAGGGGCATTCTACCTCTGAGCTACACCCCCAGCCCTATTTTTTATTCTTTATTTTGAAACCGGGTCTCACGAAGTTGTGGAGGGCCTCACTAAGTAGCTGAGGCTGGCTGTGAACCTGTGATCCTCCTGTCTCAGCCTCCCAAGTACTGGGATTACAAGCGTGCGCCACCATGCCCAGCTGTTCTTTACGTTTTTGAAACAGGGTCTCACTAAGTTGCGGAGGGCCTTACTATGTTGCTGAGGCTGCCTGTGAACCTGCGATCCTCTTGTCTCAGCCTCCCAGGTACTGGGATTACAAGCGTGCGCCACCATGCCCGGCTTATATTTTTATTTTGAACAAAGGTCTTGATAAGTTGCTGAGGGTCTTGCTAAGATGCCGAGGCTCGCCTCAAACCTTCAATCCTTCGGTCTCAGCCTCCTATATACTAGGATTACAAGCCTGTGCTGCCACGCCAGGCTATGAACTTTTGTCTCTTGTTATACACAAGATTGAGGAGGACCTGGAAAGGGAGAATTTGGCGGGAAAATTCCAAGTGTCTCGCTACAGGCTTCATCATAATGATGCCTGCTGGTGTGGCGATGCTGGGCTTCTTTCTTTTGAATGCCTATCATGTGTTCCATCTGATCAAGGAGGAAGTCGCAGTGGGGGGTAGAGGTGTAATCTTGTCACCTTATAGAAAGTCACAGTAGACATAAAGGTCAGTTGGAGTGGGTGCTGTCCCTGCTTGGACTAAGAGACTGCGGAGTGCGGAGTGCGGAGTGCGTGGCCTACACAGAAGCCATTTCTCTCTCAGTTCTGGGGGCAGAAAGTCCAAGATCAAGGCCCCGAAGATTTGGTTCCTGAGGCTGGGTGTAGTGGTGCACTCCTATAATCCCAGTGCTTAGGAGGCTGAGACAGGAGGATCACAGTTTCGAGGACAGCCTCAGCAAGTAGAAAATAGGGCTGGTGGGGGGTAGCTCAAGGCAGAATGCCCCTGGGTTCCATTTCCAGTAACACACACACACACACACACACACACCAAAATAAATAAATAAATAAGTAAATAAATAAATAAATAAATAAATAAATAAATACTGTATTTTTTATTCTTTATTTTGAAGCAGGGTCTCACTGAGTTTCAGAGAGCCTCACTAAGTCGCTGAGGCTGGCCTCAAACCTGCAATCCTCCCGTCTCAGCCTCCCAAGTACTGAAATTACAAGTGCGCCACCACGCCTGGCTGTTAAGGACACTAATCCCACCGCGGGGCTCCACCCTCAGGACCTCCTGTGAATCTCTTCCCCTCCTAAAGGCACCACCTTCAGACGCCACCCACTGCGAGTCAGTGCTCACACAAATGGATCTGGGGACAAAAGCCTTCAGCGGCGAAGGAAGGTGGAAGGTGTTAGGAATGATGACTTGACCGTGATGTGGGGTCTCTTTGGTGTGCTGATCTTTTTCACCTTTCTTCTTCTTCTTCTTCTTCTTCTTCTTCTTCTTCTTCTTCTTCTTCTTCTTCTTCTTCTTTTTCTTCTTCTTCTTCTTCTTCTTCTTCTTCTTCTTCTTCTTCTTCCTCCTCCTCCTCCTCCTCCTCCTCCTCCTCCTTCTTCTTCTTCTTCTTTCTTTTAAAATTTTTTTGGTACTGGAGATTGAACCCAGGGACATTCTAGCTCTGAGCTACACCCCTAGCCCTGTTTTTAAATTTTTATTTGGAAACAGGGTCTTGCTAGGTTGATGAGAGTCTCAGTACTTGCTGAGGCTGCCCTTGAACCTGCGATTCTCCTGTCTCAGCCTCCCAAGCACTGGGATTATAGGTGTGTGCCACCATGCCCGGCTATTTTTCACCTTTCTTTGTTGTCTTTGCTCTCTGCTTTTAGAGTTGGCTTAAAGACTTCGTCAGCCGGGACTTTCACTGGGTTGGTCTGAGGAACAGTTCCGGCTGGAGGTGGGAAGACGGGTTGCCTCTCAACTCGTCAAGGTAAAGGCCTTCAAAGGAGCAAAAAAGAAAAAAAATATATGTGACTTGGAGTTTGGGAGACAGATGAAGGATAGCAGGTGGAAAGGATAGGAAAGGGAGAAAGGAGAGGAAAATAGGGAACAAAGGAAGGAATGAACAGGGAGCAGTGGGAAAGACAAAAAGGAGAGATGACACCTGGCCTGCTGGTGCACGCCTGTAACCCCAGTGCTTGGGATATTGAGACAGGAGGATTGCAGGTTTGAGGCTAGTGTCAGCAACTTAGTGAGACCCTGATTCCGAATAAAAAATAAAAAGAGCTGGGGGTGTAGCTCAGAGGTAGAATGCCCCTGGATTCAATCCCCAGTATTAAAAAAAATGGCAGTGGGGCGTGGTGGCACTCGCTTGCAATCCCAGTACTTGGGAGGCTGACACAGGAGGATCA
>PVJS01025348.1:13136-28043 GCA_004027185.1 Glis glis
GGTTCAATCCCCGGTACTGCAAAAAAAAAAAAAAAAAATGACAATGACATTATCAAGGGAGGCTAGTGAGTAACTTTGATTTCTTTTTTCTTTTCTTGTGGAACCCGGGATTGAACCCAGGGGCATTCTACCTCCGAGCTACACCCCCGGCCCTATTTTTTTTTAATTCTTTATTTTGAAACAGGGTCTCACTAAATTGCGGAGGGCCCCACTAAGAGCTGAGTCTGGCTACAAACCTGCGATCCTCCTGTCTCAGCCTCCCAAGTACTGGGATTACAAGCGTGCGCCACCACACTCAGCTAACTTTGATTTCTTCTGCTGCTGTTCTGGGGGTGGAGGGGTCTTAGTCGGGAGGGAGAACCTGCGTAGTCCTGAGCCCTTCGCGCTGGGGGTGTTGCCATGGTGACCAGCTCTTCTGCTTCCTGGCAGGATTCTCTCCAACAGCTTGGTGCAGAAGTGTGGCACGGTCAACAGAGAAGGCCTGCAAGCCGCCAGCTGTGAAGCTCCTTTGCAGTGGGTGTGTAAGAAGGTCAGACTTTGACGGCGCGTCAGTCTGTCCTGAGTCTTAGATCTGTCACACACCCTTGAAAAGCTGGAGCCAAAGCCGGGCGTGGTGGCGCACGCTTGTAATCCCAGTACTTTGGGAGGCGGAGACCGGAGGATCCGGGTTCGCGGCCAGCCTCAGCTCTCTCGCTCTCTCTCCCTGTCTCTCTCTCTCTCCCCTTAGCGAGGCCCTCCGCAACTTCATGAGACCCGGTTTCAAAATAAAGTATAAAAAATAGGGCCGGGGGCGTAGTGCGGAGGTAGAACGCCCCTGCGTTCAATCCCCGGCACCGCAAAAAAAAAAAAAAAAAAGAAAAAAAGAAAAGCTGGAGCCAGTCACTGGGACGTGGGGCCAACCGGAGGAGATGCCCAGGGACTGCCAAGCCGACCAGGATGGACGATGAATGCGGCCGCTGGAGCGAGCCTTTCCTGCAGGGTCCTCGATGAGACGATTTTGGTATTATGTTAACAAATACCAGATTTAGGTAAATTCATGAAATAGCAAAAGCCTGTTTTTAATGGTTCTCTACCAACTCATGCCGTCTCCGTTATCTCCATCTCTACCATCTTTGTCAAAGATACATTTCTTTTTTGTTGGTACTGGGGATGGAACCCAGGGGCATTCTATCTCTGAGGTACACCCCAGCCCTATTTTTTATTCTTTATTTTAAAACAGGGTCTCAATAAGTTGCAGAGGGCCTCACTAAGTGGCTGAGGCTGGTCTCAAACCTGCGATCCTTCTGTCTCAGCCTCCCAAGTACTGGGCTTACAGGCATGAACCACCAAGCCTGGCTCTCAAAGGTACATGTTTTTTTTTTTTTTTTACAGTCGTGTGTGTTGGCACGGGCCTATAATTCTAGTACTTGGGAGGCTGAGACAGGAGGATTACAGGCTCAAGGCCAGCCTCAGTAACTTAGTGAGACTCTCTGCAACTTAGTGGGACTATGTTTCAAAACAAAAACATAAAAGGGCTGGGTTTGTAGCTCTGTGGTAGGACGCCCTCGGTTCAATCCCCAATTAAAAAAAAAAAAGAAAAAAATGACACTTTTCTTTCATCAACGGATGGATTAAAAAAATGTACTATGTAGACAAAAGTGGTGGCTCACACCTGTAATCCTAGTACTTGGGAGGCTGAGGCAGGAGGATTGCAGGTTTGAGGCCAGCCTCAGCAATTTAACTAGACCCCTGTTTCCAAATAAAAAATAAAATAGTGCTGGGGGTGTAGCTCAGAGGTAGAATGCCCCTGGGTTCAATTCTTAGCACCACACACAAAAAAAAAAAAATGAAGAAGCTGGGCGTGGTGGCGCACACTTGTAATCCCAGTACTTGGGAGGCTGAGACAGGAGGATCGCAGGGTCACAGCCAGCCTCAGCTACTTAGTGAGGCCCTCTGCAACTTAGTGAGACCCTGTTTCAAAAAATAAAGAAAAACTAGGGCTGGGGGTGTAGCTCAGAGGTAGAATGCCCCTGGGTTCAATCCCCAGTACTGCAAAAAAAAAAAAAAAAAAAAAAAAAAGGAGGAGGAGGAGGAGGAGGAAAGAAACAAAGAAAGGAAAATGTGGTATGTCTACACAGTGGAAAATTATTCAGTGGTAAAAAAGAATAAAATCCTGTCATTAGCAGTAACATGAATGAGCCTGGAGGATGTTAAGAGCAATAAGACTGACACAGGAAGACATACACCTCATCTTGTCACTAATGTGTGAAAGGTAAAAACATTGATGTCATAGGTACAGCGAGTACCAGTGATAGCCAGGGGCTGGGAAAACGGGGCAGTGATCGAGAGAGGCTGGTTAACAGCTAGACAGGAGTAATTTCTAGTGTTTTGTGGCACAGTAGGGTGATGATTGTTAACAGTAATTTAGTGTGGATTTCAAAATAGCTTGAAGGGCGGACTTTGAATGTTTCTAAATGTTTGAGGTGATGGCTACATCAATCCCCCTGATTTGACTGTTACACACTTTATACATGTATTGAAATATCACACTGTACCCCATACTGCACCATTATTATGTGTCAAGTAAAAATAAAAACCAAAGAAGACAAATAACATTGAAAAAATATCTCTTCTGTTTTATTCTGAGCTAACCTGAAGAAATCCCTGCAAATATATGCTATTGTTTATATCCTAGAGGGTTTTGTATGTGTGTGTGTGTGTGTGTGTGTGTGTGTGTGTGTGTGTGTTACCAGGGATTGAACCCAGAGGCATTCTACCTCTGAGCTACACCCCAAGTCCTATTTTATTTTTATTTATTTATTACTGTTATTATTATTATTATTATTATTATTATTATTGCAGTACTGGGGATCGAATCCAGGGACATTCTACCTCTGAGCTCCACCCTCAGCCCTATTTATTATTCTTTATTTTGAAACAGGGTCTCGCTAAGTTGCGGAGGGCCTTACTAAGTAGCTGAGTCTGGCTGCGAACCTGTGATCCTCCTGTCTCAGCTTCCCAAGTACTGGGATTACAAGCATGTGCCACCACGCCTGGCTTTATTTTTATTTTTTTGAAACAGGGTGTCTCTAGATTGATGAGCGTCTCACTACTTGCTGGGGCTGTCCTCTAACCTGGGATCCTCCTGTCTCAGCCTCCCAAGTACTGGGATTACAAGCGTGCGCCACCATGCCTGGCTGTCCTAGAGGGTTTTTTGTGTAATGATGGGTAACACGTTACTTGTCCCTGCTCATAAAGGTTCACAGATGAGACTATGTACGTGAGAATGTACGCTGTGGAGCGGGGCGAGGACAGGATGGCGCTTCTCAGCTCTTCACACTTACATAACCGTCTCCACTCGACTGATCTGGGTTTTCTGAGTGTGCAGAGCTGTGGTCAAATCGGCCAATGTGTGACCCTATCTTTTCTATGCCGTGAATCTGCTACGTGCACGTCAATTTCATGCTAGTGGCTAATCTGATCAGGTATTTTCAGAGAGGAAAGTTTACAGAAGCAGTTTATGTGGTTGGGTTCCCCCCTTAATTATTTGAAGCACTAATGCATCGAAAATGAGAAAAACGTATTGTTTCTCTATAGAGGAGTTTGGATCTAGCTAAGGAGAGAAAGTGCTGTCTGAAGATCCAAGAAGCATGATGAAGTAGACCAAAATCCTGTCACGTTGATCATGCTGGATTGTCATTCGTTTCTCTTTATCTTTCATCAATTTTTTAATTTTTGGTACTAGGGATTGAACCCAGGGGCATTCTGCCTTTGAACTCTACCCCTGCCCTATTTTTTTTTTTTTCGGTACTGGGGATGGAACCCAGGGGCATTCTACCTCCAAGCTACACCCCCAGCCCTATTTTTATTCTTTATTTTGAAACAGGGCCTCACTAAGTTGCGGAGGCCTCACTAAGTAGCTGAGGCTGGCTGTGAACCCTGATCCTCTGGTCTCAGCCTCCCAAGTATTGGGATTACAAGTGTACGCCACCACGCCGGGCTTATTTTTTTGTTTTGAAGCAGGGTCTTGCTAGGTTGCTGAGAGTCTCTCCAAGTTGCTGAGGCTGGCCTTGAACCTGTGATCCTCCTGTCTCAGCCTCTCCGGTACTAGGATTATAAGCATGCACCACTACACCGTGATTTTTTTTTTTAAGTTTTTGAAACCAGGTCTAGCTAAGTTGCTGAGACTGGCCTTGAACCTGTGATCCTCCTGTTTTAGCTTCCCAAGTGCTGGGATTACAAGCATGCACCACCACGCCCAGCTTCTTTCATACTTAAGAACATAGACTATATTTTTCTTTCCCATGTGTCCCAAATATTCAAGATAGTGCTCACATTCAGTGAATATTAAATAAATAAATGGATGAATAAAAATAGAATTTTTTGTACTGGCTATTGAACCCGGGGCATTCTACCCTGCCCTATTTTTTTTTTTTTTTTTGCGGTACTGGGGATTGAACCCGGGGCGTTCTACCTCTGCGCTACACCCCCGGCCCTATTTTTATACTTTATTTTGAAACCGGGTTTCATGAAGTTGCGGAGGGCCTCACTAGGTAGAGAGAGAGAGAGAAACAGGGAGAGAGAGAGAGAGAGAGAGAGGGAGAGCTGAGGCTGGCCGCGAACCTGGATCCTCCGGTCTCCGCCTCCGAAAGTACTGGGATTACAAGCATGCGCCACCACGCCCGGACCCTGCCCTATTTTATCTTTTATTTTGAAACAGATTCTTGCTAGGTTACTGAGAGTCTTGCTAGGTTGCTGAGGCTGGCAGTGAACCTTCAATCCTCCTGTCTCAGCTTCCCAAATACTGGGATTACAGGTGTGTACGACCATACTCAGCTCATAAATATTCTTTTAATATGTTATTTTTCATATGTATGAATATATCAGGGAGAATTATTGGTTCACAGGGCTATGCATTTAAAATTTTATCAGATATTTTTAAGTGGCACATTAATTAATTAATTGATTTTTTTTGGTACTGGGGATTGAACCCAGAGGCATTCTACCTTTGAGCTACACCCCCAGCCCGAATTTATTTCTTATTTGGAAACAGGGTCTTGCTAGGTTGCTGAGTGTCTCACTACTTGCTGAGGCTGTCCTCGAAACTGGGATCCTCCTGTCTTAGCCTCCCGAGTACTGGGATTACAGGAGTGCACTACCATGCCAGGCTTTTTTTTTTTTAGGAACTGGTGATTGAACCCAGGGGCATTCTACCTCTGGGCTACACCGCTGGCCCTATTTTTTATTCTTTATTTTGAAACAGAGTCTCACAAGTTGTGGGGGTCCTCACTAAGTAGCTAAGGCTGGCAGCGAACCTGTGATCATCCTGTCTCAGTCTCCCAAGTACTGGGATTACAAGCATGTGCCACCACGCCTGGCTAGCAAGTGGCACATTAATTATACTCTCCAGCAATATATGAATTAAAATCTTTTCTTTCTTTTCTTTTCTCTTTTCTCTTTTCCTTTCCTTTCCTTTCCTTTTTTTTTTCCTTTTTCCTTTCCTTTCCTTTTTCCTTTCCTTTCCTTTCCTTTCTTCTTTCTTTCCGGTTGAATCCACGCCTGGCTAGCAAGTGGCACATTAATTTAAACTCTCCAGCAATATATGAATTAAAATCTTTTCTTTCTTTCTTTCTCTTTTCTTTTCTTCTTTTCTTTTATTTCTTTTCTTTTTTCTTTTTTTGCACTTGAACCCAGAGACATTCTACCTTCGTGCTACACCCCCAGCCATATTTATTTTTTTATTTTGAAACAGAGTATTGTTAAGTTTCTGAGAGTCTTGCTAAATTGCGGAGGCTGGCCTCAAACCTGCAATCCTCCTGTCTCAGCCTCCCAAGTACTAGGATTATAAGTGTGCACCGCATCTGGCCAAGTGTCTGTTTCTTTGAACCGGCACGGGGCACCGGCGAGGTGAGCCCCGGGCTCCTCACAGTCATGGCCACTCTACTCCTGGCTCCATCCTTGAAGAGCAGTGTTGACTTTGCTTAGGAGGGGGCATTTCTGCTTCTTCACACTGGAGCTCTAGGAGGTAAACCTTTCTCCTGCTTGTAAGGATCTTCTCTCATAGCAGATCTCTGAGGACAATAAAGCCTTTATCTGCATAACAATACTGAGATGCAGAAGGAAGGGGAGAAAGCTTCTGACACCCAGGAAAGAGTACTCAAATGATGTGATAAAAGCTAGGGCAGAAGTGGTTTTCAAGGTGGCAGGAACGCTCATGAGTATAAAATGCTAGAGAGCTATAAAGTAACATAATGCAAGAAAACTGCTTAGCGCGTTTGGCAATATGGAGATCACGGATCATTATTCTTCATTGGTGTGATGGTGACAGATGTGAGATTGCTGCAGGCTGACAGATGAGTAGGAGCTAAGGAAGTGGAAACAATTTATTTAGAAGATTCTTTTAAATGGTTTGGTTGACAGGAAGGAAGGAGATAATATCTAAATAGTTATATGTAGGGTCACTATGTTTTTGAATTTGGATAGGAGAGAGCAACAATATTCATAACTGGAGGCAAACAATTCAGTTGAAAGAGAGAAATTAAAAATGCATGCAGACCGGGCATGGTGGTGCACTCCTGTAATCCCAGTACTTTGGGAGGCTGAGACAGGAGGATTGCAGGTTTGTGGCCAGCCTCAGGAACTTAGTGAGGCCCTCTGCAACTTAGTGAGACCCTGTTTCAAAATAAAAATAAAATAGGGCTGGGGGTGTAGCTCAGAGGTAGAATCCTCCTGGGTTCCATCCCTAGTAGCTCCCCCAACACATGCAGGAAGCCAGTGTGGTGGCGCACGCCTGTAAACCAGTACTTGGGAGGCTGAGACAGGAAGATCACACGTTCGAGGACAACTTCAGCAATGTAGGGAGACTCTCAGCATCCTAGTGAGAGACCCTGTTTCAAAACAAAAAATAAAAAAGGGCCGGAGGTGTAGCTCAGAGGTAGAATTCCTCTGAGTTCAATCCCTAGTAACACACACACACACACACACACACACACACACACACACACACACATCATGCAGGAGAGAGGATGTTTCATAGACCAAGGTTCTCGAGGCTATGGGTGAATATGAGAATCAACAGACAAGTGGAAGAGATGCCTTGGGAAGAAAGAGTGCCCTTTTCCCATGGATGGAAGAAGAACGGGCAAAGATTCTGATATGTTTGTAAGTGATGGGGAGAAAATATGGGCTCTTCTTGCCGTGTGTGTGTGTGTGTGTGTGTGTGTGTGTGTGTGTGTGAACTTCATTTTCTCAATGGAATGAAAGACAAGGTCCTGTGCTAAGAATAAGGAAGGAAACGATAGTCTTGGGGGCCAATAGACAGCAGGATTTTGGAGTAATCCTGCAGGGAAGAGAGGTCAGGCACTGCACAGAGACCATGGTGCTGGGCCGCGCGGGGACTTTGGGCAGGCAGGAGGCTGCGTTTTTGAGCGATTGCAATTTGTGCTGTTGCAGCCCCATCCAGCCAGCTGCCGTGACAGACAAGTCACGGGACAGGACTGATGAAGAGCGAAGGTTTTTTTTTTTTTTTCTTTGTGGTACTGGGGATTGAACCCAGGGGCATTCTACTTCCGCGCTATACCCCCAGCCCTATTTTTTATTCTTTGTTTTGAAACAGGGTCTCACTAAGTTGCGGAGGGCCTCACTAAGTAGCTGAGGCTGGCTGTGAACCCGGATCCTTTGGTCTCAGCCTCCCAAGTACTGGGATTACAAGCATGTGCCACCATGCCCGGTGAAGAGCGAAGGTTTTACAGGGTGCTTTCAGAGGAAGAAAAATGTGTGAGCCATCCAAGGAGACAAGAAGCCGAGAGTAGGGGCCTGAGGCGAGGAATGAGTCGGATAGGAAAAGCTTCCAGAGTGGTGGGTAGGACAGGAAGGAAGAGATCACCTTGGATATCTTTGTACCTACATCCTCTTTTTCCACAGCAGATTCCATTTCTTTTTCTTTTTTCTTTTCTTTTCTTTTTTTTTTTTAGTGGTAATAGGGATTGAACCCAGGGATGTTCTACCTCCAAGCTACAGTACCAGCCTAATTTTATTTTATTTTTTTGTGGTACTGGGGATTGAACCCAGGGGTGTTCTACCTCCGAGCTCCACCCCAGCCCTATTTTTTATTCTTTATTTTGAAACAGGGTCTCACTGAGTTGTGGAGGCCTCACTAAGTAGCTGAGGCTGGCTGCGAACCTATCTCAGCTTCCAAGTACTGGGATTACAAGTGTGCGCCACCACGCCTGGCTTAGGTTACTTTTCGGAAAGGCTGAAGCAATTTTACTCCCAGTAGCATGGGTGAGGGGCCGGTCCTCCCCTTCTTAGTGCCTCGAGTTCTCAACATTTTGTTTTTGTTAATTATCATATTATATTTCTCATTTTTCTTCCCAGTGTGGATTGTGGCTTCCCATCTAGAGCCCCTACTTTAGATTATGCATATATTTTCCCAAAAAGTTTTTCCTAAGAAGTTTATATTTGTTATCAAATTTTTATTTTACATTTTAATCCTTAATTCATTTTTGCTGTTTTGAATTTTCTTTTTTCTTTTATTTTATTTTGTGGCACTGAGGGTAGAACCCAGGGACCTTCCACCTCCTGGCTATACCCACAGCCCAATTTTTATTATTTGGAAACAGGGTCTTGCTAGGTTGATGAGAGTCTCACTACTTGCAGAGGCTGTCCTCGAACCTGTGATCCTCCTGTCTCAGCCTCCCAAGTACTGGGATCACAGGCATGTGCCACCACGCCCGGCTCCAATGTGGTGCTATTTGGAGGTGGAGTCTTCCGGAAGTAGTCAGGCCATGGGAGTGGAACCCATGAATGGGATCAGTGTCCTTTTAAAATGAGACATGAGACCTGGCTTCAAGAAGGCCCCTTCCTCAGTTTCGGCAAGCTGGAAGTCTCTGCCCATCTTCCTGGCGATGAGATCCTGGGAGCCAGGGGCATGACCCCTCCCTGGCAAAGCCGTGGGGCAAGGCCACTGTCCTGGTGGGTACCACAGGTGGCACTTAATCCCAGGGGCGGCCGGGAAGGCAGGTTTGCTGTTCCAGTGGGACTGGAAGGCAGAGGGTTGTATCAAGAGGATAAAGAAGATAGGTCTTTTTTTTGTGTGCGATATTGGGGATTGAACCCAGGGGTATTCTACCTCTGAACTACACCTCCAGCCTTATTTTTTAATTCTTATTTTGAAACTGGGTCTCGCTGGGTTGATGAGAATCTCACTACTTGCTGAGGTTGTCCTCGAACCTGCGATCCTCCTGTCTCAGCCTCTCAAGTACTGGGATCATAGGCGTGCAGCACCATGCCCGGCTAAAAGGATAGTTCCCAAACCCAAAGAATATTGGGCTGGGGCACCTTATCTTGTTATTTTATTTTATTTATTTATTTATTTTTGTGGTACCAGGGATTGAACCCAGGGGCGCTCTACCTCCGCGCTACACCCCCGGCCCTATTTTTTATACTTGATTTTGAAACCGGGTCTCACGAAGTTGCGGAAGCCTCACTAAGGAGAGAGAGAGAGAGAGAGAGAGAGAGAGAGAGAGACAGGGAGAGAGACAGGGAGAGAGAGCGAGAGAGCTGAGGCTGGCCGCGAACCCGGATCCTCCGGTCTCCGCCTCCCAAAGTACTGGGATGACAAGCGTGCGCCCTCACGCCCGGCGTTATCTTGTTATTTTATCACTTTAGTTTCCATAGTTATTTTACTCTTCTCCTCTCTTCCTTTTGTCCCACTTATTTTTTTCCAGGTTCTTCATACAGCAGCAGCACTCATACTTTTTCATCTCTGCTGCCACCATGTGGTTGGTTTCCTTATTGTACATGAAAAAAAGGTGCCCGAGCTGAGGACAAATAAGGGGATCCAGGGGCGTTCTGCCTCTGAGCTACACCCCTAGCTCTTCTTATTTTTTATTTTTATTTATTTATTTATTTATTTATTTATTTATTTATTTATTTTTTTTGAGGTACCAGGATCAAACCCAGGGGCATTCTACCTCCGGGCTGCACCCCCAGCTCTATTTTTTGTTCTTTCTTTCTTTTTTGCGGTACCAGGGATTGAACCCAGGGGCGTTTTACCTCCGAGCTACACCCCCAGCCCTATTTTTTATTCTTTATTTTGAAACAGGGTCTCACGAAGTTGCGGAGGGTCTCACTATGTAGCTGAGGCTGGCCCCGAACCCAGATCCTCCGGTTTCAGCCTCCCAAATACTGGGATTACAAGTGTGTGCCGCCACGCCCGGCTTGTTCTTTTATTTTTGAAACCTAGTCTCACTAAGTTGCAGAGGGCCTCACTAATAGCTGAGGTTGGCCGTGAACCCCGATCCTCCGGCCTCAAGCCTCTCAAGTACTGGGATTACAAGCATGCGCCACCACGCCCGGCCCCTTTTTATTTTTTTATTTGGAAACAGGATCTTGATAAATGGCTGAGTCTGTCTTTGAATCTGTGATTCTCCTATCTCAGCCTCTCATGTACTGGGATGACAGAGTTTTTTGAAAAAATAATATTGCGAAGGATCCAAGGCATGAGTCTAGTATATGTGTCTCATATATTAGTATATATTCTTTCAAATTCCATTAGTCTACATCTCACTTTTTTTTTTAAAGTAATCCCCAGCTGGGTGTGGTGGTTCACGCTTGTGATCCCACTACTTGGGAGCCTGAGACAGGAGGATCGCAGGTTCGCAACCAGCCTCAGCTACTTGTGAGGCCCTCCACAACTTAGTGAGACCCTGTATCAAAATAAAGAATGAAAAATAGGGCTGGGGGTGTATCTTGGAGGTAGAATGCCCCTGGGTTCCATCCCCAGTACCGCAAAACAAACAAACAAACAAACAAACAAACAACCCCACAAACAAAAACAGTACTCGGTCATTTTCTTGCACTGCTTCTTGACCAGTCAGGCTAGTCATTTTACCTGGCATTAAAGACCAGTCCTTCTGCCTTTGCAAAAAGGGTTTCCAGTCGGGCGTGGTGGCACACAGTTGTAATCCCAGTACTTGGGAGGCTGAGACAGGAGGATCCGGGTTTGTGGCCAGCCTCAGCTACTTAGTGAGGCCCTCTGCAACTTAGGGAGACCCGGTTTCAAAATAAGGATAAAAAATAGAGCTGGGGGTGTAGCCCAGAGGTTGAATGCCCCTGGGTTCAACTCCCAGTACCGCAAAAAAAAAACAAAAAAAACAAAAAAACAACGAAGAAGGTTTTGTTTTTGGTAAAGCAGTCTCCCGTTGCCATTACATTACCGTGCACATTCTGAGGTTTTGCACTACTGAGGCTGCTGTGAATTGTCCCTGATTTTATGCGCTTATCCCGATGAGAGCGCCATCGTTTGCTCATTGCACACACGAGGTTCAGTGCAGGGCGCCCGGTGAGCACGGAGTGAAGGTGCGCTGGGTGAAGAAGTGACTGATGATACAGGCTCTCTAGAAATATTCTTTTATTTCCCGAACTTGTTCGGTATCTGTATTGCAGAGACAAAATAATCCTCTTAAAGAGCCCTGGTTGTAGAGATTCCAGCACAGCACTGTTTGGAGATCTGAGCCT
Source organism: Glis glis (assembly GCA_004027185.1). NCBI lineage: Eukaryota > Metazoa > Chordata > Mammalia > Rodentia > Gliridae > Glis > Glis glis. The sequence continues at coordinate 24,636 of PVJS01025348.1, forward strand.
CAAAAATTTTGTTGCTCTGTGTCTATGGAAAGAAGAGGAAAACAGATTGATTTAGGGCTTGCCAAGGAGTGAATTCTTTATTTATTTTTTTGTGGTACTGGGGATTGAACCCAGGGGCATTCTACCTCTGAGCTACACACCAGCCCTTTTTATCTTTTATTTTTTTATTTCTATTTATTTATTTTTTGCGGTACTGGGGATGGAACCCAGGGGCATTCTACCTCCGAGCTACACCCCCAGCCCTATTTTTTTATTCTTTATTTTGAAACAGGGTCTCACTAAGTTGCAGAGGGCCTAAGTAGCTGATGCTGGCTGCGAACCCAGATCCTCCGGTCCCAGCCTCCCAAGTACTGGGATTACAAGCATGCGCCACCATGCCCGGCTTTTATCTTTTATTTTGAAATAGGGTCTTGCTAAATTGCTGAGAGTCTTGCTATGCTGCTGAGGCTGTCCTCAAACCTCAGATCCTCCTGTTTCAGCCTCCCAAGTACTGGGATTACAGGTGTGCACCACCATGCCCAGCAAGTGAATAGAATTCTAATTGGACATGGATAACAGGGCTAAAGGAAACCAAAATGGCTGTGATAGAAAATGTGAGCTGCCAGATATCTACCCTAAAATACAGCAGACTCTTTTTTTTTTTTTTTTTTTGGTGCTAGGGATTGAACCCAGGGACATTCTACCTCTGAGCTGCACCCCACCCTATTTTATTTTTTATTTTTTACTTGGAAACAAGGTCTCACTAAGTTGCAGAGGACCTCACATTGCTGAGGCTGGCCTTGAACCTGCGATCCTCCTGTCTCAGCCTCTCAAGTACTGGGGTTACAAGTGTGAGCCACCATGCCCGGCTTAGCCAACTCTTCTGACAAAGGTGTTGGAGAAGACTTCAGAGAGCTGGTGCTCCGCCCCCAAGAGGTGTATGTCTGTGTCAGTCATGCAGTGAAAGGAACTTGAGACCAACTAATGAAAGACGGAGATGGTTTTGTATTTGGGAAGGGCGGGTTTGGAGAAGGAACCTTCAAGGGCTTGGGGCATGGAGTGCAAGTCACTCACCTGCGCGGCAGGGGGCGCTGTATTCTGCAAAAGCTGCTTCATCTGAAAGACACAGGGGAGAGGGGGGCTTGGGGAGGGACCTTGGAGGGACCGCGGCCTGGGGAGAGCCCTGACCGTGACTGCAGACTTCCCTGAAGCAGGACCTGCCTGACTCCTGAGAGCTCAGTTCTCTGGGGGAAGGACAAGTGTGCTAGGATTTCTGTAATCGAAGCCATTGATAGGGTCCCTCACTCCCGGGAGACTCAAGGCCGCTCGTGTCGCAGGAAGTGCCAGGAGGGGTCACTGCGGGTCTGGGTCCTTTCAGTTCTCTTTGCTGCTTTTCTCCTTCATGAAGGCTTCTCTCCCAGCCTGAAACACGCAGCATCTCCCCCCCCCCCCATCACGACGAGGGACCATTGTCCTCCGACTCAGCTCAGTCCTCTGTCTGGTGCTCAGAGATCATGCAGGCCATAGTTCTCGCCCATCTCTAGTTTCTACCACAAGTATTTATATCATTCTTTTTTTTTTTTTTTGCGGTACCGGGGATTGAACGCAGGGACGTTCTACCTCCGCGCTACACCCCCGGCCCTATTTTTTATACTTTATTTTGAAACCGGGTCTCACGAAGTTGCGGAGGGCCTCACTAAGTGGCTGAGGCTGGCCCCGAACCCGGATCCTCCGGTCTCCGCCTCCCAAGTACTGGTATTACAAGCGTGCGCCACCACGCCCGGCCAAAATATATTATTCTTTTTAAAAAAATTTAATATTTTTTTGCCACACTGGAGATTGAACCCAGGGGCATTCTACCTCTAAGATACACCCCCAACCCTATTTTTTATTCTTTGTTTTGAAACAGGGTCTCACTAAGTTGCGGAGGGCCTAAGTAGCTGAGGCTGGCCCCGAACCTGCTATCCTCCTGTCTCAGCCTCCCAAGTACTGGGATTACAAGTACACACTCAGCTGCATAATTCTTTAGACTCCTATTTATTGTCCCGCACTGCTATCTTCTTAAGGGGATTCACGTATTCCTTTATCTATAAGTACTTTGCAGAACTCCTGGGACCACTTTGCATGATTGATAGGCTATTTGTGTGTGTGTGTGTGTGTGTGTGTGTGTGTGTGTGTGTGTGTGTGTTACTAGGGATTGAACCCAGGGGCATTCTACCTCTGAGCTACACCCTCAGAGCTACACCCTATTTTATTTTTCATTTTGAAACAGGATCTCACTAAGTTGTGGAGAGCCTCACTAAGTAGCTGAGGCTGGCCTTGAACCTGCAATCCTCCTGTCTCAGCTTCCCAAGTACTGGGATTACAAGGGCATGCCACCACGCCCAGCTTCCATAGGTTAATTTTATTTTTTTTGTGGTACTGGGGATGGTACCCAGGGGCATTCTACCTTCGAGCTACACCCCCAGCCCTATTTTTTATTCTTTATTTTGAAATAGGGTCTCACTAAGTTGCAGAAATCCTCACGAAGTAGCTGAGGCTGGCCGTGAACCCGGATCCTCCGGTCTCAGTCACCCAAGTACTGGGATTACAAGGGTGCGCCACCATGCCCAGCTCGATAGGCTAATTTTAAAAGATATACATTCATTCATTCATTGGTACTGGGGATTGAGCCCAGGGGTGCTTTACCACTGAGCTATACCCCCAGTCCTTTTAATTAATTAATTAAAAAAATTTTTTGAAACATGATCTCACTGAGTTGCTGAGGCTGGCCTTGAACCTGCGATCTTCCTGCCTCAGCCTCCCAAGTACTGGGATTACAGGTGTGCACCACCATGCCTGGCTGATAAGCTTGTTTTGTAGATAGTTTTTCAGAAGTTTTGAAGGCCACAGAGGCAGGAATAAGGCATCAGTGGCAGAATAAATTGAAATCAGGGCTTTAAAATGTTTAGTATATTTTATCTTCTTATTTATTTATTTATTTTTTGAGGTACTGGGAATTGAATCCAGGGGCATTCTACCTCCGAGCTACACCCCAGGCCCTATTTTTCTTTTTATTCTTTATTTTGCAACAGGGTCTCACTAACTTGTGGAGGGCCTCACTAAGTAGCTGAGCCTGGCTGCGAACCCTGATCCTCCGATCTCAGCCTCCCAAGTACTGGGATGACAAGCGTGAGCCACCATGCCCAGCTTGCTAATTCCTTTATTAAGAATTGAGTTTAGCCGGGCGTGGTGGCGCACGCTTGTCATCCCAGTACTTTGGGAGGCGGAGACCAGAGGATCCGGGTTCGCAGCCAGCCTCAGCTATCTCGCTCTCTCTCTCCCTCTCTCTGTCTCTCTCTCTCTCTACTTAGTGAGGCCCTCTGCAACTTCGTGAGACCCGGTTTCAAAATAAAGTATAAAAAAATAGGGCCGGGGGCGTAGCGCGGA
>PVJS01025349.1:0-27925 GCA_004027185.1 Glis glis
TTCTTTCTTTCTTTCTTTCTTTCTTTCTTTCTTTCTTTCTTTTTGAAAGCCTATTCTGATTTAATTTTAAAGATTCAACTTATTTCCTGTAATACAACATTCTGAAGTTTGGGAATTCCAAGTTGACATTGATAGGTCTAAGAGCTCTACTTCAAGTAGAATTCTGTTTCATGTTTGTCTGCCTTCCTCTGCTCGTGATGGTTGTGGCCTCTACTGTCTACTTCACTTACTCATTTTGTCCAGCCCAGCAAAACATGTTCATGGATTTTCCTCTCAATATGACCAAATGTGCATTCCACCATCTTCCATCAATCATTTTGTCATTAATCCAAACAACCATCCTTAGCGTTGGGTGCTGGTTTTCAGGCTGACAACCGCCTTGAGACAAAGGTGTTTTCAGTTGTGATCTTTGAGAGTGATTGGCAGACACTGAAGTTCTGCGTATTTCTGTTCCTTAATCACAGCAGAAGGGACTTTGGGAATTTCGTCTCCATCTACAACAATCTTCTTTGAGAAAAACTGCTGCTTAACATGTCTTGTACTTCAAAGAGGCGGAGAAAGAAATCAATAGCGAGATGCACTGTTAAATAAAATCAATGAAACAACATCAAACATCCCCTCTTTATAAATGAAAAACATTCAGACTATAAATTAGACAATGTTTCTACTTGCCTTTGTGCACAAGATAAAGCAACTTTTTTAAGTGATAACATGATATTAGAATTTATCTTTGTCTTAAAGTTGTAAGACGAGATGTGATGGAAAGCGGAGGGAATTAACTGGTCCTTGTGACTTGCATATTTAGAAGTACGGTGACTGTTGGCATCAGTATGATCCAGCACCCTCAGCTGGCCACTCCAAGGACCAGCTCTGCTTTCTTCAGGGTCAACTTGCTCCCTCTTATTTCCATTCAAAGCTGATGTCAGCAGCTCCAGAAACAACATGGTTGTCTGTTGAGGTACATAGAGATGATAAGATTCCCTTCATTTTATCAACCCTGCTTGAACAAGTGTGATGTGACTTCTGAGTCAGTCACTTTGGCAGTAGCTTCACCTGTGGCAGGGTTAGCACCCTTTTCTGAAACACTAACCATAGAAAGGGAGGTAGGACTTTGCCCACTGGGAAAGATTCAATCCCACCAATCACTATGTTTTGTAAAAAATCAAAGATGAGGGAACAGATGAGTTGAAACTGTTTACCACAGACCCAAATGCATAAAATAGATAGGAGGCAAAATTCCTGGCTTGCTGAATAAATTAATGGCTTAAAGGCAATTCTCAGCTTGCCAGTGAGTAGCATTATACATAAAACACTTTACTATTCATTTTCTACTTCCTCTTCTTTAAAGTGAACATATTAACTTCCATACAGTCATTATGAGAACTGGAAGTGGCAATTTTTGCAAAAGTCCTGAGCTATCTGAAAAGTGCAATTTTGGAAGTACTTTGTAAAGTATGCAGATATTTTGTAAAAACCATTTGCCATATAGCATAACTTTGATTTTTTAAAAACTGAAACATTCCCATTCAAATAAACTTATTTTTTAATGTTAGAACTTCCAAATCAGAGTATTTGAAAGCCAATGCAATAAAGTAGAACAAATATCTATGTTAATTGTGAGAGGATATTTTCTCCCTAAGCGCCTGAAGGGTACTGCAAAAATTCAAAGAATTATCTTTCTGGCAAACACTGTTCTTTTCTTTTTGGTGAGATATAAATAATTATGGAGCAACACATAGGTTCAGATAGATAATTGGTTCAGGAAAAATTATAGAAACTTGCATAAAATGAGTTTACTTATTTTTTTGCTTGTTCCATTATCTTTCTTTGCTTTTTCAGCTGACTCTAATTTCTAAATTCCATATATGAACAAAAAAATTAAAGTGCAAAAAATCCTTAAAAGTTTATCTCAGAAGCTGGCAAATCATTATCATAATGGTCATTTTAATTATTATTTTTGGTAATGGGGATTGAATCCAGGGGCATTTTACCTCTGAGCTACACCCCCAGTTCTTTTTTTAATTTGAAATGGTCTTGCTAAATTGCTACGATTGGCTTTGAACCTATAATCTTCCTGTCTCAGCCTCCCAAGTACTGAGATTACAGGCATGTGCCACCACGCCGGGCTAATCATTATTTTTAATCAGCTTAAATAATCCTTAACTGAGGAATCATACAACCCTAAATAAATGAGATCTCCACTGGTACTCAGTGCATGAATGCACATATACATGTGAGCTTTATAAAATTGTATGAGTAAATGCATATACATATATGAGTAATGTGAGTAATGTATGTGAATTAATGCATAGGAGTTATATATAAGTGTGTTACATATACATGAGTTATATGTATTTGTTATATATTATATATTTGAGTTTTATATGTGAGTGTGTATACACATAGACATATATAGAGTTAAATTCTCGATTTAATCTTTAGCAAGCAAACAGACCTTTAATATTACCTTTCATAAACTATGCCCTTTAATTCATTGCTCTTTTACAATTATGAGAGACCAGGCAGGTATGCTGGCCGACACCTGTAATCCCAGTACTTGGGAGGCTGAGACCCAAGGATAGTCAGTCCAATACCAGCCTCAGCACTTTAGCAAGACTCTCAGCAACTTAGTGAAACCCTGTTTCAAAACAAAAACTAAAAAGAGCTAGGGGGATGTTGCTCAGAGACAGAACACCCCTATGTTAAATCCCTAGTATCAAAACAAAAAAATTATGGGAGACCAAAAAATTTCCACCCCAGAGTAGAAAGAAATGTTGATCTGAAAGTAATTAAGAAGAAACAGATGGAGGAAAGCTCTGTTCTCCCACTCTGCCTAAAAGCTGGAAATGCATTTACAATGACAAAAAATATTCCACTTCCTCTCTCTACCAGGGATATCAAAGGGTAACCACGAAGAGAGCTTTAGACTCTTATTTCTCTGAAGATGATACTAGATCAATCTATATTAATATCTAGTCTAATAAGCTTTACTAGCTAGCCTTTATCTGTCATTTATTTCCCTTCCCCATGGTTCCATCCCAAGAGACTCAACGTTCCTTTTCTTTGTGTTTTCATTTTGAAATTTTACTTTACGTTGTTGAAGATGCTCTTTAAGCTAGAATTCAAAGCCACTTTATTGACAACTTTTCATTCCCTGGCGTCTCCTATGTAAATGTGAAATATATATGTTAATACATTTCTGTTTTCCTTCCTCTTATTAATCTGTTCTTTGTCTCAGGGGTCCCTTCCAACAAATAACCTATGAAAGTTGAAGAAAAAATGTATTGTACTTCCTTTACCAAATCAATTTTAAGACAATAGAAATAAAGTTGCACTACGTGTGAATCATGATTTTTCAGAACAAATAAAGACTATTTATTAGCTAACTTACCCAGCTAGGTTTTCCTGAAGCCAAAGAAACCAACTAAATAAGGAAATAAGGATACACTGAACATACAAAAGTTAAAACCATGTCTTATAATTAGAATTCTAACTTTAATGTTATAGCAATGTTGATTACCAGTGACTTAGAGAATAAACTTGATGAGAACAGGGAGTTTCAGGAACAATTAGGGAGCTTGATTAACCAAAGTATGTAAAAAAAAAAATGTTTTTCTTTGGCCTATGATGATGTCTGAGATGCTGAAAGTCACTGGAAACAACAAGGAAAAGACAATTTAAGGGTCCAAGAAAGCTGGACACAGGGGCACAGGCCTGTAATCCCAGTACTTTGGTGGCCAAGACAGGAGGTTCACAGGTTTGAAGCCAGCACTTGGTAATTTACCAAGACCCTGTTTCAAAATAAAAACTAAAAAGGACTGGGGCTGTAGCTCCTGGGTTCAACCCCCAGTACAGATGCTTATAGAAGTAAGCCTATTCTTTTGCTTGTTTAAATTAAAAATGTTATGCTATCAGAGATATAATAAAGGAAACATAACTGCATTAGTAAGAATCCTTCTGTTGACATGATGATTGTCATTAAATCATAAAGGAAAAGGTTGAATCTCAGCCCTCACTCCTACAAGCTATGTAAATTAGGGAAATTTACTAGTTAATCTACCTTCAATTTTGTTTTCTCACCTGAATATTAAAATAGTAATACCTACATCATAAGATTATCATGAAAATTATATAAAGTTTATGAATAATTTCCAAATACAGTACTTGGAATATAACAGGTGCTCCCACAAATGGTTGTTAAAGTTTTAATGTTAGATTTTTAAAAATACAAGCCACAGAGTATTCTCATGCCAAATAGAATTTTCTAAGAAAAAGATAAGATAAAAAACACTCTGCAATATCTATATCCAAATGTACTTTTCCTTAGTACAAAGAATTTTTGTATTTTTTGCACTTCTTTTATGAATCAGGGCTATATGCTGTTATGGAAAATTTGAAAAGTGATAAAAATAGAACTACTCTCAATGAACTCAATTTAATTTATAAGCTATATTTTAATATAAATACTCCAACTCATTATAATAGAGATATTGGGTTCAAAAAGATAAATTATGAGTTGACTATTCAGTATAAAAATGCCTTTCACTATACTAAACTGCTGGTTGGAGGGTATTTGTGAATGAATCACTCTTGTACTGAAAGCTGTCAGAATGCTTTACAAGGAAATTGATATGGGTAGCCATGGTACTCTCTTAAACAATTATAAGAGCTTCAGCCATAGTTTTTGTTGTTGTTGTTGTTCTTTGGTTTTGTACTAGGAATTAAACCCAGAGGGGTTCTGAGCCACACCCCCAGCCTCCCTAGGTTGTGCAGGATCTTGCTAAATTGCTGAGGCTGTCCTCAAACCTGCAATCTTCCTGTCTCAGCCTCCCAAGTACTGAGATTATAGGCTGGTACTGCCACCACACCCAGAAGCCTTCTTATTCTTTAGTGAAGGTTATTCATGGTACCTTTGACTACATTTCATATTAAAAATAGGAAAATAGTCATGCAGAGGAAAGAGTCTATAACCCCAGTCTACCCAGGAACAATCCAATCTCTTTTATAAAAAATTATTAGAGCAGATTGTGCCTTGAACATTTTCCACATAGAGAATGCCTCATCTCTTATCAGTGTTTTTATGAGGTATCTTACACTGGTTCTAATAAAATTTTAAAATTGTATGACATTCAATGAAGTTGCAATATTCAGTTTTTAATCATATCTATAATATACTGATATCAAAAGCAAATGTCAGTTTTTTTTAATGAGTGTATATTTTAAAATAACAAAAAATTAGTTCCAGAGTAATAAATAATAATTATAGTGCTATATGATACTAGAAGGTATGATGGCTGACAATTTTATGCAATTTATTATAAGGATCATTTCTTATATTTTGATTGTCAAATCTTTTCTTAATTCATTTTCAGTCATATTTGACCTTGGTCAAATATTGATCTCCTTTTTTTGAAAAATAATTTTATTGTGTATATTTGAAGATTACCTTTTGATGTTATGGGATACATACATAGAGTGAAATGGTTTTATCTCCTTTCTATACCTCGGTTACTCACTTGTGAAATAGAAGAAGCTTTGCCCTGTTTTCTTTTCTCATGGAGGTTTTGTAGAAACCAGAGCAGTCTTTGTATTAAATTAAGTCTGTCTGGCACTCTGCTGGTGCTCTTGTGAGTTCTAAAGGCCCTAAACATTTTTATTCTAGGGTGAATAGACAGTAGACTTAGCAAACCAGAATTTTATTTTTTCCTTTTTCTTTATGATTCATACCACTCCAATATCATAAAAAATCCACAAATATTTACCACTACAAATTTAAAAGTTACATTTACCTGTTTGGCTGAGATAAATCCTGGAACTTATTTATGAATGGTGTAAGTTAAAGATGCCTATTTCTTCTATTGATGAGCGCTTTTGGCTAGTGTACATGCTTTCCTGCTGATTTGTAATGATTCCACTTTTACACTCAGGACATTTCCTGAGCTCCCTCGTCAGTGTCATCATTTCATTAATCTATCTTTGTGCCTCCCCACCCCATTTTAATTATTCTTTTTAATAATTTTTAATGTGGAATGCTAAGTCCTTTTCTAATCTTCTTTAAAACTGGCTTGACTAATCTTTGCCCTCTAAACTTTCTTATGAATGTTAGAAGGAATAAGATAGGAATTTTTTTTTTTTTGCGGTACCAGGGATTGAACCCAGGGGCGTTCTACCTCCGTGCTACACCCCCGTCCCCTATTTTTTATACTTTACTTTGAAACTGGGTCTCACGAAGTTGCGGAGGGCCTCACTAGGTAGAGAGAGAGAGAGAGAGAGGGAGAGAGAGAGAGAGAGAGAGAGAGCTGAGGCTGGCTGCGAACCCAGATCCTCCGGTCTCCGCCTCCCAAAGTACTGGGATTACAAGCGTGCACCACCACGCCCGGCGTAAAATAGGAATTTTAGTTAGCATTGCACTGGATTATTAGTGAATTGGGGGAAAACTGATTTCTTTATGTAATAAGAAATAACACATATGAACATTATATATCTTTCCACTTATTCAAACCTTCTCTTTCCTCTACTCATATTTTATAGTTTTCCCTATTAAGGACATTTGTTATCTTATTGCCAAGGATATATTGGTTTCTTCATAATATATTGTAGCACATAGTTTAATAATTTATTCTGGATTTTACCAGGGCATATTATATTCTTTACTATTCAGTAACAGTAACATATTTATATTGAGATTTTTGGCTTGGTTTTACACAGTTTTCAAGAGGAGGGGGCATCATGACACACAGGGCCAGAGGGGAAAATACCTGAGAGTTCAGGAGGCAGAGAGAGTGTGTTTGTCATCTTTCCATTGCTGTACCAAATACCTGAGATAACCCACATAGACGTAAGGGTTTATTTGGGCTGACAGCTTTGGAGGTTTCAGTTCATGGTCATTGGCCCTGTTGCTTTTGGGGCTGTGGCAAGATAACACATCATGGAAGGGGATGTGTGGAGAAGCAAAATCATTAACCTCATGGCTAGAATCAAAAGAGAGAGAGGAAGAGTGTGGTGTAATGGTACACACCTCTACTCCCAGTACTTGAGAGACTGAGACAGGAGGATCAGAGGATCGCAGATTTTATACATGGGCCTCTGAGAGACATGTGAGATCCAAACTCTAGCAGGGAATGACGGTTAGACATGGTAGAAGCCTGTGCTGTGGTTTCCATGGGAAGGAGACAGGGTAAGCAGCTTTGGGTCTGGCTAGTTTGAATAATTTCAAGGAATTCTTGGACACAGGGGTTGTCTCTTGTTGTCTAGTATCTGATCCTGTAGTAAGTAGTGGAAGGGAGTACTGGCACTGAGTTTAGGAGCCTAATAAATAAACAGGTGTTTGGATTATGAGCTCTGGATTGATTGTTTGACATATGGGAAATATTGTCACAGAAGAGTCATTTATAGCCTCTAGGAATTGTCCAGCCTTGCAGACTTCCCAGAGTCTGCAAGTCCCCAGATGTCAAAGCTCTAGAAATATAGTAAATAAAATATATCAAGTAATATTCCATCTCTTTTCCCTAACTCACAGGTCTCACGAAGGAAACATTATTAATCATTTCATTGTAGATATAGTCTATGTATTGAAAATCACCTATTTTTTTACAAAGATTTGCATGCTGTGCATGCTAATGCATTGCTTTCAGTTAGCAGTATGTATTGGGAATCTTTTTATATTGGTACATCTAAATTTTCTTTTATTCAATTTACCAGTTGCAGAATTACATTAGATTTCTATATTATGATGTATTTAAACATTATTTTGCTAGAGGACAATAAGTTTGTCTCAATCCTTTGTTATTACAAATAATACTTCAATGAATATGTTTATTCATATATAATTAACCAATGTACAAGTATTTATTGGAAAAGAAAAAAGTGACTGATACAAATGGTCATGCATTGGGAATTATAACATATAATGATAAATAGTTTTCCATAGAGTTTATACCAATTTATATTCCCACCAACAGTGTTTGAGTAATCCAGTTTCCCTATCACAAAAAGTCATTAACAAAATGTTTATCAAATAGTTTATGCATGTGTATATGCATATACATATGCATATGTATGCACAGATAACACACATATATATCAATATAGCGATTCCTTATTTCATGACATTTTATTTAGAATTTTTGCAGTTGTACTCAAAATATATTTCTTTATTGTCCATTTTCCCCAGTCACCTTTCTGATTTTGATTTAAAAATGTACTAATTTTAATACTTGTGGTAATCTTTCCTTTTATTTTTTTGAAGACATAATAGAAATCTCTGTTGCATGTATGGTACAACTTTCTTTATAAATTGCTGAGGCTTATTTCTTTAGTAAGCACATCAGTATTCATAGATGTTACCTATGATTTTTATTTTGGAAGTTTCATGTGGTTTAAATTTCAGAAAGTTTTAATGGTGCTGAAAGTAAAAGCTTATAAATACCTGAAGAGTCCATTTATTTCTCTTACAAATGAAAAGAAGGAAATGGTGCTCGAAATCTACTATTCGGTATAAAAAATACACGCCAATAAAAATAGGACATGTTGTTCTTGGAGATTTCTTTTGAATATTTTGCATTCTATTAGTCAATGGCCTTTGAGACAGACGGCATGACTGAGGTAGCCTAGCTCTGTCAGAGATATTTTCAAGACACAACGAACCCAACCTGCCACGACAAGCATATTCCTTTACAATGTAATTAGGCTTATGAGCTTTCCTTCACTAGCTTCGGTCACTAACTCTAGCCAGTTCCACAGTCCCAGTAGATAACAGCATCCCCTGGAGTATGTTCCTCATCTCTACCCCTGCTGGTCCTTAAGGGAGAGTTCTCAAACTTATGAAGTAAAGAAATGGAAATAGAGTATCTTCTACAGATGACTGACAGAAGAAATTACTGATAATATCCTTCATGTAATACCTTGTTCCCCCCTTCTTTTTGTGGTACTGGGGATTGAACCCAGGAGCATTCTACCTCTGAGCTACACCCGCAGTCCTATTTTATTTTTTTATTTTGAAATAGAGTCTCACTAAGTTGCTGAGGGCCTTGCTAAGTTGCCAAGGCTGGTCTCAAATCTATGACTCTCCTGTCTCAGCCTCCCAAATACTAGGATTACAGGTGAGAGCCAACATGCCCTGCTATCTTGCTCCCCTTTTAAGTGGGCCTCCTCTTCAGTGTGGGTGCATTGACATAACAATAGCTTAACCCAAGGAAATTGTCAGAGTTCATGTGTGTGTGTGTGTGTGTGTGTGTGTGTGTGTGTGTGTGTTATTGGGGATTGAACCCAGGGGCCCTCTACATATGAGCTACACCCCCAGGCCTCCCCCTTTTTTCTATTTTGGTTTGAAAGAGAATTTCACTGTGTTGCTGGGGGACTCTCTAAGTTGTTGAGACTGGTCTCAAACCTGTGATCTTCTGGTCTCAGGGTCTCAGCTTCCCAAGTACTGGAATTACAGGTTCGGCTTTCATATAATATTTTACACAATATGAAACAAGAATGCTGCTTGCAATGTATCCAAGTTTTCACAAACTTAAAAAAATTAATGATAATTTTAAATGCTTGTAGCTATGCTAGTGATACCTACTAGAAACAATATGATGCCATTAGGATGTAAATTTTTTATTTTGAATTGTTTTGTTCCAATTTTACAGATAAAGACCCAAGATTTCAAGAGGCTTACAAAAGTGGCGTTTAGTCAGACTCAGTTCCTTGACCACCACAGCAGGCATTCTTCAAAATATACCACAGTTGACTAGCCATTATTGAGCTTGGCTGCATTGATAAGCAAACATCAACTGGGGAAATTCTCCTTTCTGATAGTTCCATCATGAATATTGCCTCTGTACAACAAGACCAGCCAAAAGAATAGTGAGAATACACCAGATACCATTAAACTTGGTATTTGAATTCCTGCATTTCTCAAGACTCATCCCAGAGCATGTCACTATGTTTGCAAAAAGTTAATAGATATAAATTTGTATTTAATGTGATATGTCATGGTTTATTTATTTTCTGATGGTTAAATTATTTATTCTAAGCAATGTGACTTCCTAAGATATAAAAAGCAAAACTGGCCTTCCTTTGGAATTTCAGTGAGCACAACTGTGAGTTGATTATGTAACCGTGCCAGAGACCATCAGTGAATGTTTTCTTAGTGTGGAGATATTAAAGAAGGAAAAATATGTGCCATATCAGTGACAGTCAAATTCACGCATTGGGTTTCATTTTACAAGCTAAGTCTCAAAAAAAGTTAGGCAACCAAGTATCCACTTTATGAGGACATTTTTCTTTCTGCTGTTGTTTTTAGATGCCAAAATTCAAGGGCTGTTTACAGGCTTAATTTAAGGGACAAGTATTTAATACCCAAATTGGTTAATTGCACCCATTATTACTCAGCAAATAAAATTATATTAGCATACACAAACAAGAAAGCAGGAATGAAAATGTTTCCCCATCACTTTCTTCTAAGACTTCCTACACTGGAAATGACATTGTTGTCATTTTAATAGGTGGTGATTAGAATAATCTTTTCTTCTCTTCATTTCCATTAGCACAAAGCTTTTCTTTTGCAAAGGTCACAAATAAAAGGAACATTCTGGCTTCAACTCCAGTACCAAGGGATACCACTCCAGTGGCTTTTACCAGAGCCAAATTGGCTAGACCAGAATGAGTAAGTGTCTTAGGGCATTAGCGTATTCAGAGTCACTGAGCCATGAAGCCAAATGTGGTGCCACTTTGCTATTAGATTATAAAAACAGCAGCAGCAACAACAAAAACAAGACAGAAAGAAAGTTTTTCTAAGTTGCATTCAAAATCATTCTCCTTTTCTTATTTTATTAATACATGTTGGTTAATTATTTGTTTGAATGAGTAAAAGCCAGTATTAACACTGGCCCACAGTTTCTTAGCTAATTGATCTATGAATATATCATAAAATTGTGTAACTTTCATTCCTGTTTATAATTGTTGTGTCCAAACCATTTGCTTTAGAGAAATAAAAACTGATGCTTAGCTTTAGAAAGGGATTTTCCCAATGTCAAGCAGCTGAGACTCCACAATCCTGACAAATTCTGTTATAACCTGTCCCCTGATCCTGCAGGCCCTTTAATTCCCTGGGTGGCTCTGCCATGCAGTTCCATATCCCTGGAGCTCACTCTACTCCACCATTGCCTTAGAATCCAGGACATTTCAAATGTCCTTTTAAAGAAAGTAAGTTTTTCTTACCTCCCCTCTAATTCTAGTATTATCTGATCCTTCCTGTTCTCTATCTCCATAATTCATTGATATCTAGCCTTCAGAATCTAAGATGGCTTCACTTTTATTATTTTTTGTGTGTACTTGTTTTGATTCTTTCTACCCTTTTTAGGATGCAAGATTCTTGAAGGAAGAAAATTATTTTACTTATTTTTGCTATCCTCTATTGTATCTGATGAATATCCCAATATTTGAAATATAAAGAAATATATTTGGGGGATTTTTTCTTTGTATCTGCATTTTAAATGAGGTTAATGTCTGTATGTGAAGTCATTTAACCTCTATTATATTGCCTTGATGTTATATAGATAGATGATGGATAGATGCATAGAGATACAAATATATTCAAAAAGCAGAACATAGATCCTCTCCTTGGCTAAAATGATAAAACAAATGAAAAATGAAGCATTTTTGTAATACTACATGATCATATCATTTTAAAAAATGCTTTGCTTTCCTTTGCCAAAAATAAAAATATATAAAATAAAGAAATTTTTGAAACAAGTTAAATAGTCAAGGAAGATTTTATTCATGACTATTGAAATAAGGGAGAGAGAATGAACTCAACTTTATTGAAACAAAAGATGAGAATTTTTTAATCACTGGAATGAGTGAGTGGAAAAGTAGGAAGTAGATGGGGAGGTTGGTCAGGAAAATTTAGTGCTCTGTATTTGCCAAATGGGTCTTATCTGAGTTAGGCTGCCATACTTCCACAAACACTGGAAAACAGAAACACTTATTTGTCTTGATGATTTCACATTAAAGAAACAGTAGTCATTTCTAGGTCTTTGCTCCATCTTGAGTTGTCTTGACTAAGGGTTTATTAATCTTATTTTTTCTCAAAAAAATCTTTTTGTTTTATTGATACATTATATTATTTTTATTCTGGTTTTTATTATTTTCTGCCTTCTACTGGTCATAAGTGAAGACATCACTACCAATCTCCTAACATATAAGGAGAGGGAGAAGGGGGATGTTGGGTAGCATGTGGAAGGAAACACACCAAATGCTGTATTCATGCATGTTAGCAACATGTTGATCTTCACTATGATGTATAACTACAATACACAAATGAATGTGAATATATATATGAAATAAATGATACCCAGGTCTTTCAGAAAGATGTTCTTGGGTTGTAAAACTCACAAGAGGTAGAGAAAGATAAACTTACATTTCAAAGAGGAAGAGAAAGAATTTATAATTGCTAGTTTTCTAAAGTAAATGCTCTAAAAAGGAAGGTCTAGAAACTATAGTCAGTAAAAAAACCTTTTTTCATTTTCTGTCACTTTAAGAAATCTGTTTTAATTCCAAAATAAATTAATCCAAAATGCACTGTATATTTCTACTATTTCTATTCATGCAGCAAACTGAACAGTAGAAGAAACAACTTTCTTTAATATTCATTATAGATATTACTGTTTCTTTTATAAATATATAATCAAGTACATTTCCTTATTTCTGTATGCTATATCTAATAATTCCACATTAGATTTAAGAGTCTTAATAGGATTAGAACGTCTTACAGCTATTGCATTATGCCTATGGAGGGTAAAGACCACATCTGAACTTGTAATGATCTCTTTCTTTAAACCCAAGTTAATTAGTGTCCTCTGAAGAAGAACATGTCCCTAAATTCCTCCATTTAAAAAAATGGTTTCAGTAAATGTGAAAACACAAAATCATGTTATTTCCTCAATGATTCATAGCTATGAGACAAAAAGAGAGATAATGCATTGCTCTAGAAAAGGTGGGTTTAGAGAATTGTTCTGATGAGTAAATATCAAAAGGTTTAATAGGAGGCACCATTGCTCAAGAGAACAAAAACGATTTCAATGTGTTTATCTTTAGACTTTCTCCCTACCTCCAAGTGATTTTCAAATTGGCAAGCAAATTTTTGGCATTAAGTTCATCAAATTGAGATCCATCTTGGAAAGGGACATTAAAGAAATCAAGAACATCTCTGACCCAGCACATCTGGTGAAGCCTGGAGTTAGGCACTGTATGGCCCAAGTCATCCGCTGAATGTGCCAAGAGACTGAACTTCATATGACAATCTTCTGGGGAGATATCTTGCCAAATGGTAGGGAGATTTCAATAGACTCTGGGGATCTTCAAGTGGTGTACATGTTCATAAGGGTGGACACACCAATATAGGCTCCTTTTTTCACCTCTTCTGCTGTCTCAGCCACCACTGGTTATTTTTCTTTTCTGGATGAGGCCAAAATTCTTTGTGTGTGGCCCCTAAGACTATCCATGTCAGACCTCTTCTAGCAAGACCAGAGACACATAGTACCCTCATCTTCCAGGAGAGAAGTTTAGTCAAGCTGATGAGAATGTTAATGCCATCTTGTTCATCATCTACCACATTATATTTGCTATGATACTATATGATTTATGATGCTATGGACCACAAGTAATGGAAATGTGTAAAAAATACTTATTAATAAGGACATTTTGCTATTTTATTTAAACAGAATCCCCTACACAGTGTATTTCTAGGGCTGATTAACAGAGCAACTCAATTACTTTATTAACCAGTCAATTTAATTTCATATCTGCTGGTAAAGTTCTCATAGCACAAAATTGGAATTAAATTTTTAGGCACTTCTCTTATTTATTTATTTTCTATGGTACTGGGTATTGAACTCAGGGGTGAACTCAGGGGTTACCTCTGAGCTAAGCCCCCATCCCTATTTCATTTTTTATTTTGAAACAGGGTCTAAGTTGCTGAGTCTGGCCTCAAGGCTGTAATTCTGCTGTCTCAGCCCCCCAATCAGGAATTTCTTAAAAAAAAATCATGCCAGAAAATTTTTGTCTGTTAATCAGCTTTCAGGAAAATTACACATTTAATTGGTTAAAATTTTATCCCAGGTCTTTTTCCTGGTCTGAACCTATAATGATGAGTCAGCCTCTCTTCATCAACCTAGAATCAATAAGATATACTCCTGAATTCTTTAAGATAGGAGTGTATTAAAAATAATTTTTGCATGAAAGAAAGTGGGGAGGATTATTAGGGAGAGAAACAGCGGTGTTGGGTAAGACACTATAAAAAACTATTAAGAGCCAAAAATGTTTATTATGATATTTATAATTTAGTACCACTAAATAATAGGATTAGGATAACAGAGAATTAGTTCTATAAATACTATCTTAAAACATGCCTTTTCCCCTAAATTCTCTATTCTTTTCAACTATTTGTCTAATAATCCAGTTTCTATGTTTTCTGATGACAGACAAACTCATTAGAAATAAGGTATAGAGAGCAAAATAGGAAAGACAAGATACAGAAGAGAAGGTGTGGAGAGGTACCTTGTCTTTACTATTTTGCTCTCTCTATATGTATCTGCATGAGCCATATGTGAGTCCTTTACATTCTTAAAGTTCCTTCAAATGGAATATTATGTGTTGTGTTCCTTTGTAGACTGATTTTATTCTAAAATATTTTCTCAGTTTATTTATCTGATTATATTTTATCCACATCCATTGGTTTCTAATCCATCTGGAATTGTTTTTGTGGATGGTAAATAGGCGGAGTAACATTTTTACAATATGTATAGTTTATTTTTCAGCCTGCTTATTAAATAAGTTTAGTAAACTTATTTATTTTCCTTAGTTATATAGCACTTTCCTGCAATATAAGACACTACCCATATCATATTTTATACCCATAGAAAATATTTTTACAGATTCTGTTGTATGGATTTTTGTATGGATCTCAGAGATTCATATTGTATTTTCTGATCATTAAGCTTTAGTGTATTTCTAGATAAAGGAATATATAAGCCATTTACCTTGGCTTTCTTCAAAACTATCTTAAATATGCATAAGCCAGTACTCTATAAAATTTCTTTTTTTCTCTTTTTCAAATGTCACCTTCTGAAAAACCTTCTGTGACTATAATTGAAATTACATTGAACTTAACCAATTATTGGAGGAGAATGGATATATTAAAATACCAAAATGTTTCCTCCCAAACACTTAGAAAATTAATCATTGTGTCTTATGTAAAGCCTCTAACCAATATTTTATATATTTCTCCAAAATATTCACCCATGTAATAAATTTATTAGGATCTTATATTTTCATTGTTATTATAGATAACAATGTATGTCTTGTTTAAAAGCAACAATACTTTTGTTTTATAATGTTTTTGTTATTGCAGGCTTTTTATTTTGCTGATATAAAAGCCCAATTGATATTATGTTGATTTTTACATCTAGCAACTTTCAGTACCCAGTAATTATTTTAATAATTTTTCTCTTGATTTTTTTACTTTTTCCATGTAAGCTTTAATTGTAACTTCTGAAAATATCCTTCTTACCAATCTTTACATGTCTTTGTTCTTTTGTTGTATTACAGCTCTGCTTCATCTTTGTTTTTTTTTTATTTAATTGAAGTCATGATAGTAGGCTTTCTGCTTTTTGTTCCTGAACTTCCAGTAGAATTTTCATTTTGAAGTTTGTAAAAATTTCTAAAGATATTCTTAACAAGTTTAAATAGTTCTGTTTACATTGCTAAATATTTTGGTCATAAATCAGAATTAATTGTATGTACTTATTTTACTAATGCTTCATTGAACTACAAAGTGCATATAAAAGTCATATAACTGTCACCTAGATCTAGAAACAGAACACTAACAGTAGCCACGAAGGAACCCCTTGAACTCTTTCAGTCATTTTGTTCTCCCTCCCCTCCCATAAAATAAAGGTGACTTCTATCATCTTCTAAGACTATCCATCAGTACTGCCTGCTTTTAAGCTTTATATAGATAGGAACACATCAGAGGTATTCTTTTACTTTAGACATCTTTTGCTCAGATGATATGTATATCTATATTGTTATGCATAGTTGTAGTAATTTCAATAACTATAATCATTGATATATAATTTTCAGTCCTTTAAATACTGTGTATTTATCTATCCCAGTGCTGTTGGATATTGGTATGCTTCTCCAGTTTTCATATATCATGAAGAGTACCACTCTAAATATACATGTCCTTGAATTGTGGAAAACACATATGCAATTATGTTGAATACATACCCCAAGAATAGAACTGTTGAATCATACATTGTGCATGTGCTCATCTTTATTTATATTGCCAAATAATTTCCAAAGTAGTCATACCAACTTATTCACTCATTACTTGTACATGAGAGTAATGTACTTACACATTACTTGTACTTGTACTTTGTACATGCCCCATGTTTTCACGAAAGTTAGTATCTATCTGTGATTTTATCCATTCCACTACACCTGTAGTGGTCTTGAGTTGTGCTTTTAATTTTCACTTCTCTGATGACAAATTATACATTATCATTTGTGATGTGGCTCTTTAAGATTTTAACTGAGTTTCTATTGGTTTGCATTCAGTTTTAAACATTTCAGTATATAATTATATACCTAATGTCATGTTTTGACAAATATATGCAATACAAAATAACTTCACCCATTCTATGATTTGTCTTTTATTTTTAATTGTCACTTAAATTGAATTTAATATTCACATAGTCTGGTTTACTATATGTCTATGTTTGTTAGTGCCTTACTCTCTTTGTTTAAGAAACTTTTATCTACTCCACAAATTTGAAGATACTCTTCTATCCTATATTTTAAAATAAATTAAATTTGACATTTAGATTTGGATTTGCAATTCCTATAGCAATGATTTTTTACTATTACTTTGTATTCATTTTCTGTGACCACTGTAACAAAATGCTACACTGGTGTAAAATAACACAAATATATTATTTTACATGTTTGAAAGTCAGAAGACTGACACAGGTCTCACTGTGCTAAAAATGGGTCAGCAGGACTAGATTACTTTCTGGAGTATCAAAAAGGATAATCTATTTCCTTGCCTTTTCAAGAAACCAGACTATGTTTTCATTTCATGGCCTTGAACAGCTTCCATTTTAAGAGCCAAAGGAAGTTGTGTCTCCTATTACATCATGCTGATCTCTTCCCTCTCCTTCTTCCACATTCAAGGACCCTTGTGATTATGTTGTGTACACTCAAATAATACAGCACAATCTCTCTATTTTAAAAGCAAACGAATTGCATCAGCAACCTTAAATCTTCTTTAGCATGAAAGGTAACACACTCATAGGCTCCAGGAATTGGGGCATTGACATCTTCAAGAGTTAATTTTCTGCTTACCACAGATATGAAGTAGAACTTAAGTTTCATGTTTTATTCAAGTTTATATTGACCACATATCGCTTGTTAAAGGTTCATTACAACACTGTGCCAAAAATCAAGCATTTGGTCTTTTTGTAAAGTGTCTTTTCTGTTCCAACTGTCTATTCTTATATCAACACCATGTTTAAATTCTAGTTTTATAGTTTTTGATATCTGCTAATCCTGTAGCTAAATTATGTTTCTTCATAATTGCTTGGGTAGTCTTTACCCTTTAAATTGTCACCAATAGCAATGATATTGTCCATTTCCAAAAATTGCTAGGATTTTGGGTGTATTAAATATTAAAGAAATCTGACATTATTATATTTCTATTTTTAGATTATTTATTTATTATTATTCATTTATTTTTGTGGTGCTGGGGATTAAACTCAGGGGCATTCTACCTCTGAGCTGCACCCTCAGTCCTTTATTAATTTATTTTTTTAATTTTGAAACAGGGTCTGGTTAAGTTGCTGAGACTGGGCTCGTTACTGAGATCCCCCTGTCTCAGCCTCTGAAGTACCGGGATTATAGGCATGTGCCACTGAGTTGGGTTATGTAATATATATATAATCAGTCAATAAAAATTATATATATAATCAGTCAATAAAATTTTAAATCTTCTTAATTAGAGACTTCTAAGTTTTTGTAGATTTACTTATACTTATTTGATGTTTTGTGACACTACATTTGATTTTTATTTTTCAAATATTATTTTCTCTTTGTTGCTGATACATGGAATGTAATTGATTTTCTACATTGACCTTTTATTCAGTGACCTTGTTATATAAATTTATTCATTTGTAGCTTTTCTATGGTCAGTCAAAAACTCTGTTTTCTTTTGAGAAGTTTTCAACTCAACATCCTTAGAAAGGATGAGAATTCAATAAACTTAATAACTGGGCATGTGAAAAACCAATCACTTCTCTAATATTGAAACCAAAAGGTCTTTCCTATCAGGTTCCTTTTGCCCAGATAAATCCTGGATTCTCAGCCTCCTGACAAAGCCCAGAATAAACAAATATGTCCAGGAGAAAAGTCATTTCAGAAGTTCAGCTGGTTTCTGTGGTATATTCTTCTCCAGAATCATAGCTCTTTTTATTTTATCTTAGTAATTCAGCAGCTCCCTGATATTTTAAACAGAAGAGTTTTGAGTTTTATCTGACTTCTATAATTGCTTGTGATCTCATCCTGTGTGGGGAAGATATCAGTTATTGGGCTTTATGAAATTGTTTATGTAATAGTATTGAAAAAAACGCATACTTCTTTAATTTAGAGTTCCTAATTTTAAAAAAAGCATTTTTATTTCCCCAACAAACCCGTTGGGTTAGTATTTATAAAGGTTACCTATACTTCATTTATTCTACATTTATTGGGTATATTTTGTTATTTAACAGATTAGCATTTGGCTTGTCAATTTTTTACTTTGGGTCACATGCAAATATTCATATTTATTAATTCAACTATAATCAACATCTAGGAATACCCCAAAGCATTAAAATACTTAATGGAAGAAGGAATGTATCATCCTGTGTTTGTTTTTATGATTGAATGAAGCTATGTATAGGAATTTGTCTTCAATTAGTGAAGGTATCTTCAAGTAAAAGAATAAAGTAGTTAGAGATGGCTAAAAATAAAACAAAATATGAAAGTTAGAATCATTATAATTGATTGACATATCAATGTCAGCCTAAACAGCAGTGAGTATATATGTAGGGCCTGCAGAAATCTTTTTAGTTAAAAACAAGGGTTTTAAACTCATACTTTTTGTTTTGATACCTAGGGGCATTCTACCTCTGAGCTACACTCCCAGTTCAATTTTTTTTTTTTAAATTTTGAAACAGGGTCTCACTAGGTTGCAGACAGCCTGGCTAAGTTGCTGAGACTGGCTGTGAATCTGTGATCCTCCTGTCTCAGCCTCCCAAGTACTGGGATTATAGGCATGTGCTACTATACCCAGCAGCAAAAAAAAAAAAAAAAACCTTCTATTTGTGCTTTTGCTGAATATCATCTTTGTTCTTTCAGATAAAATTCCCTGTAATTTCCCTGTAATGTAAGAGAGCTGACTCCCTAATCTCAAACTCATAGTTGCAGGATCAGAGAGGAAAAAAAAGTTTCCTCTGCTATTGCCAATAAAAAATAGTTAGAAATGATGATAGGGAAATATTCTGATCAGTGCATCCCTGACAGGAGGATCATAGGTTCACGGCCAGCCTCAGAAACTTAGTGAAGCCTTCAGCAACTTAGTGAGACCCTGTTTCAAAATAAAAATAAAAAGGGTTGAGGCTGTAGCTCAGAAGTAGAACACTCCTGGGTTCCATTCCCAGTACACACACACACACACACACACACACACACACACACACAAAAGAAAAGAAATAAAGAAAGGAAACAATAGTCACAGTAATACCTGCATTACATATCAAATATTTAATATATGTTAGATTATATTACTCTTTTACAGTTGGGGGTGGGAGCAAGGTGGTAGTACTTGTAGCCAATGTAATCTGACTGTGAGAAAATGGAGATTCTAATCATCCTCACTTTCATGGTGGACAGATGATCTCTAGTAAATTGATTTGTCCCTCTGAGTCTCAAATTCTTTATGTAGAAGATGTATGAACATAACACACTAGCTCCCTAGGCTTTTGACTTGATAGAATTAGATAAAAATGTGGTTCTAAAGTCTATCAGAGCACACGGCCCATGATAGATAGTCAGTAAATACAGTTCATTCCCCTGTCCTCTCTGTAAGATTGTAGTTTTCAGCCCAATTCTGGCATTAGCTGTGAGACCTTAGAGACTCACTCAACCTCTATCTCAGTACCCTGTCCATTACTTACCCATCAAAGAGTTGCCAAATCCTTCCTGATCAAAAGGGTGCTTGGAAGAAGAAGAAAACACTAAAAATGATGATACTCCAAGAAGTTACATTGAATATTTAGATGTAAGGAATTATTAAGATGTGAAAGAATTTTACTATCTCACTTTCAGAAATTAATAACTCAGCCACTGCCTATAAACAATAAATTATACAATGCATGTAATGCCATATGACTTGGTATTATTGGGTTATACTTTAAATTAATAACAAATTCCAGTGTTATTGCATACATTATTTATGCTGCATAAGTGAACATTTATCACCATTAAAGCTACTGGGTAAAGAATAAAAATGCCTAGAAATAAGTACATCTTAAAGAAAGTCAGCAGATGTTACTTCTGCTGGACTCAGGAAAATCCATCTTCTAAAAATGAAGTGAGTTAGCAAGTTTTTGAGTGTAGTCAAGCTCTTCATTTCAAAGTTTTGTTCACATGGTAGATTAACATCTTTGTTTCTATAACTTTATATATGCAACTTTGCAGAATTGTTTTTTATCCATTATGCTAAAAAAGTTCATTTTCCATAAAAAGAGTCTGTCACAATGAGAGATCTAGATGTGGATTAATTAAACAGTAGTTGGAGTTGAAAAGGGGAGGAAGATATTTTATTCAGAAGGAAGATTTGGTTATAATCACAGGAACTTGTACTTCCAAGGTCCATAAAATTAATAAGATAAAATGTTCAAGATCACATGTTATAATGAAGTGTTACTAACTGACACTGTTGGAGAATATTTGGAAGAATTTTCTGGAAGGTGACTGAGATATTGAAGGGCTTATCTGTGAAGAGTGATAAGTCTTTGGAAATTATCTGATGTATGGCACTGGAATTTTATGTCCTGATTCAGTTAATCCTGACAGAAAAATAAGCTGCCTACTCTATTTTTTATGATTTCATTTTATGAAATATTACTTATCACTGCTCACTGATCCAGCCACACCACCCCAAATGCAAGATACACCATGGATTCCATATGTTGGTCAATTATATCACTTTATTTGTAATGCAGTTCACCTCTGCTTCTTTGTTTTTCCTTAAATCCATTTGGGTACATTGTTTTTGTGAATTTTGCGATACCAGGTTGATGTGTGAGGTGAACACATCCTATTCACTTACTACTTCCAGAAGCCCTATTCACATCTTACCTCTGGAAGCCTGAGAACATATCAGTAATTAAGCCTGTAACAAAACAGATATTACACTTGACCTTAGCTAAAAGACTGAGAAGCAATTGCTTCTGTTTTATAAAACGATTTATGCTTCAAGTTTTGTTGTTGTTATTTGTTTTATTTTTGGGGGGTTACTGGGAATTGAACCCAGAGGCATTCTACCTCCGAGCTACACCCCCAGCCCTATTTTTTATTCTTTATGTTGAAAGAGGGTCTCACTAAGTTGTGGAGGGCCTTACTAAGTAGCTGAGGCTGGCCGTGAACCCGGATCCTCCTGTCTCAGCCTTCCAAGTACTGAGATTACAAGTGTGCGCCTCCATGCTCGGCTTGTTTGTTTTATACTATAGATTGAACCCAGGGGCATTCTACATCCAGCCCCTTTTATTTTTTAATTTTGCAACAAGGTTTTACTAAGTTGATGAGGCTGGCCTTGAAACCGTGATCCTCCTGTCCCAGCATCCCAAGTATTGATTACAAGCATGAACCACCGCAGCTGGAACATTGAAGTTCAATCACTGAGAAATTTAAATAAAATAAAGGTATATGTGAAGACAATGAATGAAAAGATTGCACAGAGGTATTGAGAAATATGTAAAAAATGCAAGCATCTCTTCATGTAATAAAAAATTAAAATTGAGTATAATGACATTCTTCATGAATGAGAATTAAGCCAATGACAGGGATGAGAAGAGGAGAGAGCTCACCACCTGGGTTGTGCATGTTGTTTTTAAATCCTTGTTTCTAGGAGGCACTTCCATTGATATTATGTACATATGTAAAAATACCAATGCCAATCTCAACATCATGTTTGGGGATGGGGAGGGATAAGGGGGGAAGCTCACCAAGTACAGTCTCCATGGTTTTCATTATGACTCTGAACCATATTATGATGTGAGACTACAATGCACCTATAAAAGTATATACAAAAATAAATAATTCTTGTTTCAGATCCTTCCTACAGCGGGCATTGTTTGAGCCTTATTTTTCATGTCCCTTGCTTCATCCTTCTCCCACTGTAACTAAATTTGTTATTGTTGTTGTTTTGGTCATCACATAATACTAAATACTTCAATAGATATTGGGTGCACATTTTCTAACTCTACAGAAATTCATTTTATAGCATCTTCCACTTTCAATTCAGTTTACTTTCTTTTCTTTTTCCTGGTTCTCTCCTTTCTGTTTCCTTGTTTTGACGATAGAAGAGTATCAGAGCTACATGTAGAGTACTGGTGAGAGAATACCTTAATATCTTTCTCCCACAGTTTTCATCCTTAAGATTCACAAAGTACTCACATAATATTTATAAAATTTAGTCCACATATGGGAGTGACCAGCAGTTAGCAGTACATTAAAAAGCATCCGTTTCCTTGGAAGCAGGGGAAGAGGATAGATTTTCATTCAGTTTCACAGTAAGTATCCATTGTCCACTTTTAATGCAGTTACATTGCAGATACTTCAGAACTATAAAATATTTACATGGAAAGGCCCCCGGAATCACAATTTTAAATAGCCACATCAAGTACATTTTTAAGGACCTTTTGACATTTAGAGAGTATCATTATTTACTTCATTCAGAAGCAAGATGCTAAAGGTGTCTATTGAAAAGCTGCAAGAAGAGGTGCTTACTCCTGCAGGCATGATGGCTCAGGAATTGAGAGATACTTGCACTTGAGATGCACGTTTTGGGGAAATAATAAAAATCAAGATCCTGGAAGACCTAGTGAAGATCAGAAAGTTTCTTAATATGAACTTAAGATGTTTTTTAAAATAATAAAATTATTGATCAGAGGCATTTCCAAAGTATATTTAAAAATTATCTCCGCCTCTTTTTATTGCTTTTCTTAGTTCCTTATGCCTTCTTATGACCTACATCCATATTATTATTACTGCAAGCAATGGTGATTGCATTACTGCTCTGAAAACAATCATACAATTAAAACTAAGGGGAAACAAGAAAAAAATTAAAGACACAGAATATCTGGAACATAACCTCATTGGATCTGATATTAGTTACAGTGACTTGGTTTCCTTATGAAAATTGTTTATATGATAAGACCTTTTAGGACTGATGGTAGGTTTATCATGGGACTAAATGCTTATAATGAGACTAAAATGTAGAAATAAAGGTGAGAGGAAATTGTAATTTTACTATAATCACTACATATGACATAGGCCTCATTTAATATAACTAAGTTCACAAGACAAAGCATATACATATATCAAACAATTACTATTGAATAATAAGAGAATGTTATTACAGAACAGCAGCTATGTGCCCACGTGTTAACTGAGTTCTCCATATTCCCTGGCTCCCTTAAAATTCACAAACACCAGTGAAAAACAGAGGTACTGGCTAGTTTACATGCGGGGAATTTAAGGGTTTTAAAAAGGATATGTGATTTTTCTAATGCCACATTTAGGAAAACAGCAAACTCATGATTTAAACTCAAATTCAAATACAAAATCCTTTTGTTAATCAAACTGCTATATCTTCTCTCCCTACATGTTAAAAAATTTCCCACTCCTTCTAGATCATTCCTATTCTCGGGAGTTTTAGAAGTTAGTTGGTAGTTAAATGGCCTAGGGTTTCTTTTTAATTCCTAGCATTTTGCTGAAAGTACCTAATTTCCTTTTAGGAATAAAATAGAATAATAAGCAAAGGATAGGAAATACATCTATTTTATCTTAGGCATTGATCAAGGACAGGAAATTGATTTCCATATCAAATTTAATCCACTGTACAATTTAAATAACTAAATCTATATATTTCTTCCTCACCAAATATATAATTTCCATTTAGACATGCTGAGCTTTCAAAGATGCACTCTTTACAAACCTTAAATTTTGCATGCTATACAAGATAATGTAATAAAGTTAGTCTGGTTTATTGGAACCTTAACAGCATAGCTTTTGCCACCTTGTTCCAGGTAAATGATTTTAATAAAGTCAGTAAGAATATATTCAACTGAACACAGATAGTATTTCAAGTAATATGGGTATATCTCATAAAAGAGAAAGATCCAGATGCTGTCATCCATCTGAAAAAGAAAAATATAATATCGTATATCGTGATGACAAGCTATTATACAAAGTGCTATGAATAAGAAACTATCAGACTTCCAATGTGAGATCCTATTTGGAGGGAAGATTGAGAGGCTAAAAGCAGAATATTTCCATAGAGGAGATATTTGAAGTGGACCTTGAAGGATAGATAGATAGCTAGGTCTGCCTGACTAACATATCAAAATACCATATATTGAATGGTTTAAAGTACAGTCACTTATTTTCTCACAGTTCTGGAGACTGAAAGTCCAAGATCAGCATCCGGGATGATTAGGTCCTGGTAAGGGCTCACCTCAGAGATGCAGTCGGCTGCCTTCTCATTGTATCCCTCTGTGGCCTCCCTCTCTGCATTTGCACAGAAACCGAGAGGATCTCTCTTTTCCTCTTCTACTACAGTAGGACACTAATGCCATCATGACTGTCCCACCCTCATCACCTAATTTAACCCTAATTACCTCTGAATGGTCTCACTTCCAATACTGTCACATTGGTTACTAGGGTTTCAACGTATGAATTTGGTGCTAGCATGAGTATTCAGTCTATAACAATGGGTTATGATTGCAGCAGTAGTTAGAGGTTCATAAATGAACAGAAGACACTCTTGACAGTAGGATAGACATGAGCAAAGATGGAGACATAGGAGAGGCCGTGAAATGAGGCATTCAGTACGGTAGATCTAAACAGGTGACCATGGTGATTAGTGTAAAGAAGGGCCACGATGAATGTCAGACTTAAGCTTTCGTGTATAATTTATGGGTCTTGAGCTTTTGGGGCATTGTTTTGTTTTGTTTGGATATGGGGTGGCTCCAATAATAAAGGGGTAAATGGTCACTTGTATAGGATTGTTAAACCAAGTCGGGTGATGAAATATTCCCTGTGCATATATAAAGCATGACCCTTGATATGTATATGGGGCAGGGGATAGGATAACAGGAAAAACCAAATGCAGTTGTCTAGGCAGCAGAAAGAAATCAACATCTGAATAAAAGTTGTTGCAATAGAAATAGAAAGGAAAGAATCTTTTCCGGAGATACTATGAAGGTAGAACCTTCAGCCTTGGTGAATGATTATGTAGATGATAGAGAGCTCAGGCGTATTCATGAGCAAGACTTGAAAAGAAAACAAAACAGGTGAAGTTCTTGGTGTTCTTTGATGAACTCCTGTAATTGAGGATTCAGCATCACAATATAGGTGTTAGTGAAGATGTTTGGAATCTTACATATCTCCCAGGACTCCAGGTAGTGCAATTTTGTTAGTATTCTTCAAACTGGACCATGGAGAATCCAAGGCTATGTGAGAGGTCCACATCTCTTATGGTTCCCAATGCATTAAAAGTTTGCGAATGCTCATTTCGGAATTCTTCATTAACACGATACAGGTGTATTGTTACCACGTTTCTTGGTGCAGATTTTGTAGTGTCCATATAGACAAATGATTCTCTCCTTCAACCTACATCTTGAATTTCAGAGGAAAGAAAATGAGGGGATCATTTCAGACTCTACCTACCTTTCTGTCACTCCTGCCTTACTGCCTAAAGACCAGTGGTATATTATAATTATTATTGACTGAGAGTAGTATATTCTCAAAAAAAATAATGACTTAAGGTAGAAGTATATTTCCTTCAAATTAGTTTGGAGGTTAACCAGCCTGGAAGATGGTCCATGAAAGTAATATCCTTCTCAGTGTGGCTTCTTTTCCTAAGGTCACATCACTGATATGATACTTTGATCAGTAAGTTTACCTAAAGAAGAAGAGGAAGGAAGCCAGGCACAGACCTGTAACCCCAGTACTTGGGAGGCTGAGACAGGAGGATCATAGATTAGGGACCAACCTCAGCAAGTTAGCAAGGCCCTCTGAAGCTTAGTGAGACCCTGTTTGAAAATAAAAAATTAAATAAGGCTGGGGATGTAGCTCAGAGGTGGAATGTCCCAGGGTTCAATCCCCAATACAAGAAGAAGAAGAAGAAGAAGAAGGAGAAAGAAGAAGAAGAAGAAGAAGAAGAAGAAGAAGAAGAAGAAGAACAACAACAACAACAACAACAACAACAACAACAACAGGAGGAGGAAGAAGAAGAAGGAGAAAATGGGAACCTTCATAACTAGAAGTACGATGCATTTTTTTCTTCTTCTTCTTCTTGGATAAAAACACTGTGACGCTAAGGCTCAAAAGTAAATGTGATGATTTAGCAGTATAGCAAGGTTCCCAGTGAAATATTCAGCTTTTTGTTTGTTTTATAACTAAGAAGAAAGACAAATAACAGATAATAAAAGATACCAGTAGTCTCTGGCCATATTTTATACTTTCTCGGCCATCCTCTGGGCTAAATGCCCACCACTGGTCCAGGCAACATTACTATGTTGCTGCCTTTCTTGTGGTTGTGGTCTGCCAATTTTTCTCAAAGACTGCAAGGAAAAAAGACACTGTGATTGGCCTTTCCAGGACAAGAAAGTTAAATCAACAGCAGGTTTTGCGTATAGTAAGCTGAGTAGTGAAAGGGAATTGATGAGATCAATTTTATCCTCATTAAGTTTTTACTGATGGTAGGCACAACTGCCCATAACTTGGTTTCTGCAAGCCAAATAAAATTACTCCAAACTAGGCTATAATAAATATTATAATAGTAATTTGGAGTCTTTGCAATCATAGCCTATTTCCCAGAGGGGACAGATGGCCTAGTATAGAGTGGGTAGGTACAGAATTGCTCTCACTTTTATTTTAGCCACAGACTTTTCCTGCACTCTCACCCCTGAAATCATGCTTAATGAGAACCTCACATTTATTTGCAAATGGCAAATCATAATTTGTATGATGGTTTTAGCCTTATTACTTTCCAATGCATACTTCTGCTTCACAAAAAATGTGACAGGGATCAGGGCCACGAGTCATCTATGCCCTCAAATTAGCAAACAGGGAGTGTGAGTTTATTAGATAACAATTTAAAAGCCATTTGTTCTCTCTTATCAAGGGACTCCCCCTAGGAGAGGTCAACAATCAAGTCAGCCTAGAGTGGGAAGCACCAGAGTCTCTCTCTGGGACTACATCAAAAATTAGAAACATCATTTCCAAAAAGTAAGTCACATCAGAAGCTGCCCAGAAAATTATAGGAACACTTGGAAGAAAGTTGTGAATATCTTGAAAGATTTACTTTTGGGAGATTTTATTTGAGATTTATACTTTCATATAAATTTTACACTCTTTATTCCATACACTCATGCATACATATACATAATTATACATACTCATTGTACCTTCCAAACTGCCACTCTTTCTGAACTAAATTGTCCACTGCAGTTGGAGTACCCTAATAGCTACCAAAACTGACACTCCTCTGTGCCAGGCTCTAACTTCTCTTCCTCCTCCTCCTCCTCCTCCTCCTCCTTCTCCTCCTCCTCCT
>PVJS01025350.1:0-27930 GCA_004027185.1 Glis glis
TCACAAAGTTGCGGAGGGCCTCACTAAGGAGAGAGAGAGAGAGAGAGACAGGGAGAGAGAGAGACAGAGCGAGAGCTGAGGCTGGCCGCGAACCCGGATCCTCCGGTCTCTGCCTCCCAAAGTACTGGGATTACAAGCGTGCGCCACCACGCCCGGCTTCTTTTTTTTTTTTTTTTTTGAAACTCTCAGGGCTAAACAAAGGACATTCTGAAATTCTGGGATTTTATAAAAGTGAGAATGTATTTTTCCTGTAGTAAATCACACCAATATTTGAATAGTCGTCCTAAAAGGAACTTTTTAAAAGGGATATAACTTCCTCAAATGAGTTCCGGACAGGTTTTGTCTGAAAATCATTTTGCTGTACACTTAAAACCTTTGGCATTAAGAACATGTTGAATCTCAGCATTTTGAAAAAGGGATTATGTACACGGAAAAACAATCTTTATAATCCAGTCCCCCAAATCAAATATTTTTAAAATTATTTTATTAGTGCATTGCAATTATACATTGTAGCGAGGTTCAGTGTGAAATCAACTATTTTAACGAAGTTTAAAAAACCTTAAACCTCTATGTTGTTTCTCTCATGAGATTAGTATTTTTTGGAGGGGATAAAGAGCCTAGTGGGGATTCTGGATAACACTACAGAGCTCTTCTATGTAAATTGAATGGTAGTAGATTATTTTCATACCCTTTGAGAAGAACAAGTGCCTGAGAAAAACATCCTCAGGCTTGCCACATGGAAATTTTTTCTTTATTTTTTAAGCCCTGAAATCATTATCTTATTTTGACACTGCTACTAAATCAATTATTTCTCATTAAACAGATTTACCACTACAGTGATCTTCATCTGAGTTGTCCCCGCAGTCATCAATCCCATTGCACATTTTCTCAGATTGCAGGCATATTCTATTATTTCTGCATCTGTGAGGTCTTGTGGGTGGGCAAAGAAATTTGACTGAAAAAAATAAGAGAGAAAAACCAAAATAGCTGCTTTGGGTGCACTGATTTATAAGAACTTATTTTGTTTGTCTTTCTTTTTTCTTTCTTTTCAAATCCATAATCTAGCTTTTCTAAATATCCTTTGTTGCAAATATTGCCTGTTAGTGGATACTAGAAAAATGCATACTAATAGAAGTTTCTGATTCAAGTTATTTAACAGCAGATGAGTGCACAGCTGAAGATCTTGAATGAAACAAGAAAGCAAGACAAACTTCGTGGTCTCATTTCCCAGTGCCTTATCTTAGCTGACTTCACGTGCTATTCCAAATTAATTATGTCTATGATTTGTACAACATAGCAGGACACTTAGCTATCTCAATGAACAATTTCACGCAGCATAGAGATTGAGAGAGCATATGTTATAGGACCCAATTGAAAGTGGGCCATTCAGTGGGGGGAAATATCCCAACAATACTGTGCCTAGGTTTCTCACTCTATCTGTATAAAGAATGTTTAGATTTGTATTTGAAGCACATAGAGCAATCTTACTCACTTTCATTGTGTGTTTTTGTGTGTGTGTGAAAGAGAAGGAGGAAGAAACAAAAACAGAGATGGAGAGAAAGAGACTTAAAGGGAGAACAATGAAAGTAGAAGCCAGGGAATATTATTTCTTCTATCACTACAGAGTCTAAAGACTTCTACCCAAAGCAGGCAACCTTTCTAATTATTCTACCTCTTTACATGGGAAGTTCTCCAGGATTGTTCTTGCTGACTTAATGTTCTTATTCTTGAATTCTTTGTTTAGATATTCTCCTTCTTGCACATTGATTTGCTTGCCACTATACCCTGAGGGTTTCATTTCTCTATCTGGTTTTGGCATCTCAAAATTGATTATAGGACACACCCTGAAGAATTTCAAATTTGGCAAATTCACCTCTCAATTCTTTATCTTCCCCTGACCTTCTTCTACCTAAACATGAACTTTGTCTTAACTCCATAGTTCAGTTAGTTGCATATCATAGCCAGAACCTGGGATTGTTCTAAATAGGTTCCTGTCACTGACTTTCAACTCTAAGTAGTTAGCACATTTTGTTGATGCTGTCCTGAAAATGTCTTCTTATGTTCATCCTTAGCAGTTACAATCACAATAGCTCAGCTCTTTGTTATCTCTTACAGAGATATCTTAAATGTCTCCAGTTTCATTTCCCACCATCAGATCCTCAAAAAGCCATGAGAACAATCAAAGACATTAATCTTACTATCTCTTCTATAGTTCTCCATCACCTTCAGTAGATAATTTAAGACACTTTTCATGGCCTAATGGATGTGTCATTACCTTGTCCATACCATTCCTACAGTCATCCCTTGTCCCTTTGAATATTCTTGCTGTACAATTTATAGCAGCTTCTTACACAGGCCACACTCCTTGCCTGTTGTTTTTGATTTAATTAAAATTTGGTTCTTTTCCAAGTATACTCTCTCCCTGCTACATCGTTTTGGAATGTCTCTTCATTGCTTAAACCTTGTGTTACATCACAATTGCTTAAACCTTGTGTTATATCATGTTTGAATACATCCGAGTTTCCTTCCACTGCTTCTAAAAACAAATATTGTTATTTTGAGTCCCAAACATTTAATCATACCTCTATCTCACAGCAATTTTCTCATCAACCCCATGAATATCACTCCTTCTCTAATTCATTGAAGACTGTCTCTCGATACCACCTTCTGTCTTTTTTCATTTTTTTCCCCACTCCATTCAAATTCATTCCAGCATCTTGAATGACTTCAGCACTCACATGAGCAAACAACCAATAACTGGGCTTTTTAGCTCCATGAATTTCTTATAACCAATTTTTTAAAATATTTAATCTATCCAGGTTACCACTCTCCTTGAAGGCTGTGGACATTGGTGGATTTCAACAAATTTTTCTTCTTGATTTAGACAGTAACAGTTTCTGTGTCTTGCAGATAATAATATTAACTGATGCACATGGTTGTAGCCTCTATTTGCAACTTCCTACAATGGCTTCGTTTATGAAACCATTCATATAAATGTCCCAGATTCTGACTACAACCTCCTGTCTTTTTAAGATTTTTAACTTAACCTGTCCCATCATAACTCCTCTTCAATTTTATCTTGGTCTCTAGCCCATTAGTATGTACAGCTTTTCACTCTCTACCAATGTCTTATTTTGTATTTATTTTCCTCCCTATTGATATTCACTGGTAACATATACTATATTAAACACCATTCTAAATACGCTTTTTCTAATTTTTTTTGTGTGGTATTGGAGATTCAACAAAGGGGCATTCTACCTCTGAGCTAACACCCAGCCCTATTTTATTTCTTGTTTTGAAACAGGGACTTACCAAGTTGTAAAGGGCTTGCTAAATTTCTGAGGTTGGCTGCGAACCTGAGATCCTCCTGTCTCAGCCTCCCAAGTAGTGAGATTATAAGCGTGCGCCACCACGCCCAGCTCTAAGTACTCTTTTAGAAACTCGTTTCTCCCCAATAATCTGGTTTCTCTGATACCTTTTTCTTTTTCATATTAGCTATCTAACAAAAGCCTAAAGTTAAATGAACAAAACCATCTGTTCTCCCAATGTCTGCATCTGACAAGCTGGAGAACGCTGCAGATCATCATACTACACAGCCAACTGATATCACCCCGTAGGAGTATTTATCAATGCTACTTGGATCCTCTATATATCTCTGTAGCCATGCCATTCTCCTTTCTCTGCAATAATGATTCAAATCTACATTCCTGCCAAACCTCACTATACCAAAATTCCACCTTCTGTATATGAACATACTTTCTACTGTGCACACATACACACATACACGCACACAAGAAATTTAAAAATGTGACATTCCTAAATTTACAGGATATCTACCTGTATCTGGACATGGTCTATCAACTTATTTTAATAATTTTATTGACAAGGATAGGAGAAAATTTTACTCCTATGAAAGTAATTTTTCCACCTAGTCTGGATTTTTTTTCCTGCCTCCTCAGAAACCATACCATGTTTCTTAAAATATGTTATTACCTTGATGTCTTTGTTGCCATACCCTTTCTGTTTTTCTTTTTGCTAATTGTTTCATGATCACTTGCCTGAGTCTATTCTGGTAGCTCATATTAATTTAGATGTTTAGTGTTATTAGATATTATTTCTCACACTCCAAGATTGAATAAAATCCTTTGTTACTTAGTTTTATAAATTACTCTTATTTTTCTTCGTATCATATATCACAATTTGTAATTATGTATTTTTGTGATCATTAATATCCATCTTCACTAGATTCACTAGATTCAGAGTACATGTCTGTTTCTCTCATCATTATATCACCCAAATTAATCACGGCCTCTAGCTCAACAAATATTATTGAATGCACGAATACTTTTTCCCTTGCTAACATTTTGCCTATGGTGACTTTTAGTCTACATCCCACACAACTGTAACTCTCTGAATTTGCCTTTAGTCAGAGTTCATCTTATCACTCTCTGCCTTATCCATACTTTTTACTTAATTCTATAATTTCTTGAAACACAATGTATGAAATTATGTTGCTTGTCCAACCAAAATAAGATCTCTTCATCAAAAAAGAACTATGTGCTATTCATTGTTTATCTCAGTTACTTTGTTCTATTACACACAATAGCCTGGCTGCATATTGATACTGATGACTGAAAGAAGTGCAAAAGAATTTAGACAGTCACATTTTGTGAGAGTGTGGTACTGTGAATTCAACCCAGGGGCCATTCTACCTCTGAGCTACACCCCCCAGCCCTCTTTTATTTTTTATTTTGAAACAGGGTCTCAACTAAGTTGCTGAGGTTTGTTTAGAACCTATGATCCTCCTGTCTCAGCCTCCCAAGTACTGGGATTACAGGTGTGTGCCACTACACTTGGCTAGATAGTCACATTTTATAAGATTTTCTAGCTATGCTGTGTGGATTACCCCTGAGAATAACTTTCTGGCACGGGAAGTGGTCCTGGAGGCTGGGGCTCTGAAGCCCTAACAGTGTTAGTTAATCACCAAACATTTCGTATTCCAGTCACTGGTTTATGTTCAAGTGGAAGAGAATGGAAATATATTTAAATGTGAATAGATATATTTGAGTGTATGTAGTTTATAAAATAATACCTTCTGCATTGATATTGGTAGATAAGCTCTCATTTTGCGCCTATGGAAAAAGGTCTCTAAAAGCTTTGTCTTTTCCTTTTAAATCTTTTTTTTTTTTTTTGCGGTACCGGGGATTGAACCCAGGGGCGTTCTACCTCCGCGCTACACCCCCGGCCCTATTTTTTTATACTTTATTTTGAAACCGGGTCTCTCAAAGTTGCAGAGGGCCTCACTAAGTGGAGAGAGAGAGAGAGACAGGGAGAGAGAGAGAGAGAGAGAGAGACAGAGAGAGAGAGAGCTGGGGCTAGCCGAGAACCCAGATCCTCCAGTCTCCGCCTCCCAAAGTACTGGGATTACAAGCGTGCGCCACCACACCCGGCTTCCTTTTAAATCTTTTTAAAATTATAGTTGCCTCCTTGTTTTGTATTGTTTTCCAACTATAATATCAGTAGTCAAATGTCATCATCTATCAAAATATATTATGTTGACTTGAAGCACCAAATAGAAAAAAATTAAGTATATAAATCCATGCTGTATTTTTGTAATTCACCTTATACACTACTTAGATATATTTGATATGGCAGTATCTTTCCTTAAATTAAAGGTGACACTATCATTATTGTTGAGATTGAATCAAAAGAAGAAGGACTAAGAAATTCATAAAAATAAAAGATATACTTGGTGTTCTCAAATTGTACATTTTATTTATTCTTTGCATAAATGTCTACGTAACAAATGTCAGTCAAGAGGAACTTAAATTTGGAGAAATTATAATTTACTAAATATTTTCAGGTTTAAATGTTAAATGTTAAATAATTCTTATAACACTTGTGATTATATGTTTGTATATGTGTGTGTGTGTGTGTGTGTGTGTGTGTGTGTGTGTGGCAGATATACTTACCTACCTTATACACATATATGCATATATAAAACTTCTCTGAACAATTTTCATGGTGGGTAAGTTGTGGTAATATGTCATCTTACTATTCACATTTTCCTCATTTGCTTACCTGTTAAAATTGTTTTTAGCCCAAACTATCAATTTGGTGTGAAGCCAAAGTCCTTATATGTACCTTACTCAATTTGAAAGGTCAACTACTCTAAATCCTCCCAGACAGACCATAATCTATCTTGTGAATAGCGTTGACATGTGCAAGTTTGATTTGAAAGGGTTTTCCATAAAGTCATGAACTTTGAACAGTAATAGCTTTATTGACTGGGTAAAAGCTGCGTCTGTGGTTATGCTTTATCTACCTAACCCCAGGGTGGCAGCACTTGTGGTTGACCTCACCATGTATGGATTCACTGTGGTGCATTAGACCAGGAGATGAGAGCACAGTCTAGAACCATGTGAAATGCCATACCACACATATCAGGAGCTTCATCAGAGTTGTCTCCACAGTCGTCCTCACCATCGCACACCCAGAATTGCAGTTTGCAAAGGGAATTATTGCAAAGGAACTCATCAGCTCTACATATATTTCCTCCTTCATTTAAAACGAACAAACAAACAAACAAAAGAAAAAGAGAGCATTAGTACAGCCAGACAGCAGGAAACTTGTCCTTCTCATTCTTTTCTTGCTTCCTTATATTTGTTTCCTGCAGAATAATAAGAACAGGTCATGTCCAAAGTTTTTTTAAAGGGTATTCATCACCAACTGCTGTGTGCATATATATTTCTATCAAAATGAACCTCATTATGATGTATAATTAAAATGCACAAATAAAAGTTAAAAAAGAAAAAATTAAAAATAATTTTTAATATGAGGCCAAACATTTTTAAAAATGGTATTCATGGTTTGCAGTTCAAATCATTTTCATATTACCCTCATACATATCATATTTTGTTAAAGGAATGCTAAAAGATGCCAGAGAAGGTTTTTCAAGTCCAGTTTATCTGTTATTTCACATAATTTTTATGTTACTGAGTGTAAAGAAATTTAGATTTTAAAAGTATTAAGTTTGTTATTAAAATGTATTTTAGATGTTCTTAGCACTTTTAGGTAATTTGGCAGTATCTGAAATACTGATATACTGGCTCACTAAAACTTTAGAATTACTGATAAATGTTTCTAAAGTTGCAGAGAAACAATTTTGTAAAAACAATAGGAATTTGGTCATATTATTTAATAGTCTGTTTTTGTTTTCTTAGTATAAAATGTGCAATAAGGCATCCTTTTTTAAAGAGTCTGCATATTTTTTACACATGTAGATAAAAGCATCAGGAATACAAGAATATTATAACAAAATTGCTAAGTATATCTACCACATGTAAAAGATCCAAAGAACTAATAAATTTGTATTATATGTCTGGAGAGAGAGCAATATACAGTGGTGATTTCAATGATTGGGAGTTAGATTTGGATCTTAGAATGAATATACTAGTTGTGGTTTGGGCAATTTGGAAATGAAGATAGAGAGTAAAAGCAAGAATGGAGGGGGAAAATTGAAGAGGTGTTGCAGTGATTCAGAAAAGAACTGATGGTTCCTTGATTTAGAGAAGCTGCATTTGAGAGCTTTTAAAAAGGTGTAATTCTCAGGACCCAATGACTAAGTGGATGAAAGTGGCAAAGGGTAGTCAGCAGTCAGGCATGCTATCTCAATTTGACTTCTGTGTGTAGCACAGAAATACAAGATTGTTCTGAAATACAAGATAGGTTTCCATGCTACTTATACCTGTGTATCTAGGAATGAACAGAATACAACTATTATTTGATGTTTAGAAAATAAAACAGAAGAAGCCAACACTTAAAGATTCGATGATAAAGACAAAGTCTCTTTGAAAGACAAAGTTTCCACAAAAGAGAATGGAAAAAAGTAATGAGTTATAGAAATATTTGGAAAGAGTGGTATCAGAGAGTATGTGGGTTAAGTGTTTTAACAAGAAAGTTAGCACATTTTAATAATGCTGAGAGAATGTTTAGCGAAGTGGTAGTGGGTTTAGTGAAACTGTGGTTGGTTATTGAATGAGACTAAAAAGAATATTAGACAACGCAGACATATCTGTCAATAAGTCTGGCCATAAAGAGGGGGAAGAGAAGAGAAAGTCAAGCCAGTAGGTGACCTGGTTGTTTGTGTATGGAAAAATAGATGCCTGAACACAATGCTTCTGGGAATGATTCCGCAGACAAGATAAATTTCAAAGCATAGGAGGGAGCAAAGGTAATTGTATAATGAATTCTCTAAGAATCCAGAGTGTAAAGGATTTGAGATGTAGAGAAAAATAAAAGATAGCCATAGACTGGAAATGAGACATGTCTTCTGTCTTAAGAGAGAAAGCCTGAGCACAGGTATGGGTAGATTTGTTAATTGGTGGCCAGATATTGAAAAAGGCTCATGGTTTTTATTATTGCTGCAAGTTAGAAGATCATGAACTGAGAGAGATAGGCATGTCTTGGTGACAGATTTAAGAAAGAAAATCAACTTTAAAACACCTGATATGGTAAATAGAGAGACATAATTAGGGAAAGATAGTACATTGCTTAGAAACTTGAGTGACAGTTAAAGCAGAGACTAAGCATTTATACAGATATTAATATGAGCAGTTGTAAAGTTTTCTGCCAAAACACTTAGCTGAACTGAAACAGCTTACATTGGCATCTCTTAGAGACACTGAACCCTAAGATATAGACAAAGACAGGTCCCCAATGAGTGCACCAAGCTCACTATCAACATATGAGATTCTGACAGCCCCACGTTCCTTCAAACTTCTGCAAGGCTGAGCTCTAAAGTGCTATAATCTAAAAACGACCTCAATGATCAAAACTGATACAATATATGCAGTTTTTAGCATTAAAGAAACTGAAGTCATGAATGTCAGTTTGTCATGAGTGTAGCCTTCATTCAAAATTAAAATCCATAGACTATGAAGGATAGTCCCATTTTTCCAGAATAAAAATTCTAATGACTAATTCTCATTGCATATTCTATTTTAAAATGGTTTAAATTCAAACAGAATTTGTGAACTCCTGACATCCTCTGATTATTTTAGGAAATTCTATTTGTAGCACATCAGCCGTGTTAAAAGGAAAAAATGAGTTCCCTATGGTATTGCATTAGATAACATTATAATTTTCCCCAATAGAATGTCAGACATGCCACTGTTTTTATTAAGAAGTGAAATATAAATCAAATAATAATTGTAACAGAATGGCAAAGGTGTCGTGATAACCTAATAAAGACTTCTTGTTGTATGGTAAAGAATTTGCATTTCAAAAAATGTATCATGGGGCTACTGCATCTCAATTAAAATGCTCTATTTTGAAATGGCATGAAGCACACACAAACAACAGGAAAAGGTATAATTTAAAGAGATTGGATGGATTAAAATTCCAGTTTTTTAGTCATATTCTTGATCAGCTCAACAGGAGGTTATTAGAAAAATAGAAAAGTATATGTTAATTAACAATGGCATGTCTAAATTATAGCTGAGCCCTTGCAGGTTCATAGAAATCTGGTCAAGTGCATCATCACAGAAAATAAGCACCTAGAGTTCTCATCTTAATTTTTGAGAGAAGCTTTAATATATGATAATATTTTGTAATTTACATAAGTAGTTTACACATTTCAAGCTGATAATTACTAAAAAGAATACCTCTCAGTCTTTTGTACCACAATTGCCATAAATAAAGTTTGAAAGGTCAGGCTAGAATGAGCACTGAGGTTCATGGAGGCTGCTTTACTTTTAAATACAAACACTGCTTTTGTTTCCATAGTATTGGGGGTTTTAGAAGTAAACAAGTAAAACTGACTCTCCGGGAAAATGTGCCATGCAGATCCTACAGCTTTCTTAACTTCCTGGCACCAATACTAAGTTCTTGTTAGCTCATATGTCCAGATTAAAGATGAGCAGAAGTGAAGAAGTGAGATTTAATAGAAGAGATGTTTATTCTGGCATTCCATTTCCTCAAAGCCTTGAAATACATTTATCCAATACCTAAGTCACTTAGTCACTTCCTGAGAAGTGACTTAGGACAGACAGCTGAGGCTGGCCACAAACCCGGATCCTCTGGTCTCCGCCTCCCAAAGTACTGGGATTACAAGCATGCGCCACCACGCCCGGCCACAACCTATAATCTTTATATCATATAGCATATGAATGTGTACAGTGTACTATGCCACATGTTTTTGTTCTTTCAGATGAAAGCAAGCAATGTGGAAGAGAATCATACAAAGAATACAGAAAATACTTTCGCAGTAATGACTGCAGTGACTGTGTTCTTCATATATTCCCGTTCCTGACCCTGAACCTAGTCTGAAAACATCCACCTGCTAGGCATTCAATAAACTCTTGCTCTACAGTTGTCTTTGTCATGCACAGATTGAGATATATTCTGTCTTAAAATGTCCTGGATTTTGCTTATCTTGAACAGTCTGTTATGCAATGCAACTAAAAGAAAAAAAAAAAACATAGGGAGTCATCTAATGATCCTCTCCTCTGGCTCTAGCACATGCTGCTTATTCTGTCCAGCTCCTTAACCTCCGTTCTCTCACTTATGGGCACACACGAATACCTTACCTCTATCGCAGCTCTCTTCATCGCTGCCATCCACACAGTCCTGCATCCCATCACACAGCCATCTAATTGGAATACAGTGGGCTTTATTTTTGCATCGAAACTGATCTTCCTTACATGCAGTCAGACAGTCCATCTGTGCAAATACAAATGGGCACTGCAGTTTTCATTAATGATCATGAAACAATCACAAGCAAAACAGGCATGCAACTTATAGTACTGGAGACTCACTACAGAGTGCAATTTATTTTAGTTTCGCTGAATGAATATAACCTCTACAGATGGCAATGGGCTTTGATATGCAGACAGTATGAAGATTCAGGTATTTTCATAAATGATTGCACTCAGTGTATCTGTCTAACTTTTTTTTTTATTGGTGCATTGGAGTCTCACATCTCAATGAATATCTATTTGATGTTAATATACATGCACACAGCTCTTAGTATCCCCCTGCCTCCCCCCAACCATATGAAGTACCAAGAATGATGTTGGTATATTCTCACATGTACACATTGTTTATGATAGTAATTCCACTGATTCACTTCTTTTTTGCCCTTCCCCTTCCCTTGTACCACTTCCCTTGCCCCACTGAGGGTTCTCCATTATCAACCGGAGTCCCTTGTGTGTCCCCACTACTCCCTAGTTTGCACATAACATTTTATACAGTGCTAAGAATCAAGGCTCTGTGTCTTTATTCTCATTGTATTTGCTTTTCCATTCCTGGTTCATGTAATTCAAAGATTTTACTCAAACAATAGATTTTTACCTCATCAGAACCATCGGCACAATCATATTCTCCATTACATTTCAAAGAAGCTGAAACACACCCTCCGCTGGCGCATATATATTCACTTGATGAGCATGTAGGAGAAGCTGAATACAATTATAAAGTTAAGATTTAGATAGAGTAGAAATAATGAATGGTTTGGGAGATAAGCATATGAAAATATTAATTCATTGATTATAATAAGAATATATTATATTACTTAAACTGTTATTAAAGATTCATTTAAAATGTGCTTTATAATATTATTGCATTATATTCGGTATACTTCAATGGTATAGTAACCTGTACAGTAAGGCTTTAGCTCATTAGGGGGGGAAAATCCTTGATATCCTCCATCCCTTTGATTTTTGCACAATTTCAAATTTTTTTAAAAGAAAGTCTCAAATTACTTTCAAAACTATAAAAATACTAAGCAATCATTGGGAGTATGAATTCATATATATATATATATTGTATAAAGCAAAGAGTGAAAATCTTGGCATGGTCTCAGGTCCAGCGACATTTATTTGACTTTGTTGAAATATATGTAATATTGAAAAAGTTTTAAGAAGTTTATTGTTTTTGATGTTTTAAACATGAATATATGTATAGTTAATGGAACGTATAGGACTTGCAATATGCCTTTATGATGCAGAAATTAAAAACAAGGAGATAAATAAATTACTATTACTACTGAGTCTAATTAATTAACATAAAAGCATGATATCTGTTTTTGTGGATTCAAGTTTTGTAGGCTTGCATTCAAACCTCTGGAGTTCTGACCTTGTATTAGACCACTATACGGCTGAAAGTACTTTCTTAATGACTTTATGGTCTGAATTGCTTAGTGTAAGAATGCTAAAAAGCTTTTTCCTTGAGTTTTCATTTCTTTTAATTGGCATAGTTTGTCTAGGGAATCTGTATTAATAAAAAGTCTAAGAACCCGTCTGGATTTGGTAAGAAAGAAAGATGTGGTCAATTAGCCATATGGACCATGGGTATAGTACTGGGGAATGGAAAAGTGTGTGCCTTGTTTATATGTTACTCTGACCCAATCTCTCAAAGTATGTTTTCATGGTTATACACAGATTATAGTATAATTTTCCCCAGTAGTTTTTGTTCAAGAAAATGTAATTAAAATATCTCAGTAAAAAATTAAATGTTTTAATGGGCATATTTATAGAGCCATTTTTAAGGAACAGAAATGCATAAATTAGATGATTTTTTTTCTGTACTCTGGTTTTACTTCCTAATTTTATTTTGATTTTGGCACAAGATGCAAATACAAATAATACCCTTATGCTTCTTCATAGTTGGCATGTTGAAACTACTACATTCAGTTTTATAACCTCAATTTCCATAACTGAAAACTCGACTTTTATCATACTTACAATTTCAACATATTTCATTTTGCTATTTGGCAAAATAATTCCAAATGGTGTGATAAGACATAGAAGCCAGAAAATCAAATTTGGCCAAATAATTTTTGGCTCTCATACATAAGTAATTATCTTATCTGCCAAAACACTTTTGAAACATATGAAGGGCATACCAATTAATCACCAGATATTTCAGAT
Organism: Glis glis; assembly: GCA_004027185.1. Lineage (NCBI taxonomy): Eukaryota > Metazoa > Chordata > Mammalia > Rodentia > Gliridae > Glis > Glis glis. The sequence goes on from PVJS01025350.1 coordinate 12,930, forward strand.
TATTTCTTAAAAAGAATAAATAAGTGCATGTGTCTCCCACTGTTTTCAGAGTATCACTGCTTAAGTTTAAAGTCTACCCAGTGTAAGTGTCAGCTAAGGTAAGCCCACCCCAATCATCTCACCTGGTTCACAGTTTTTCTCATCTTCTCCATATTTACAGTCCTCATGACCATCACATTTCCATTTTGCTGATATACATTGACTGTTGGCACACTGGAACTGATCTTTGGAACAGCTTGTTTCACAGTTTCTCTGTCAAATACAATACAGACATAATTAAAATTAAAATTCTTGAAAAATATCTACAAACCCCAAAGACAACTGGAAGACATATGCACAGAAACTAAGTGTAGAAGTCACACCTACTGCATACAAGTGGCTTAGATGGTCATACTTTCAGCCCACAACTGTGTAACATAATTATAACAAATTTCCATTTAATTTGTCTCTGTGGGTCATAATAAAACAGGGAAACTGACAAATAACATAAATTCCATGACTTCATCATAATATTTAAATTATTCTTGGTGTATCATTCTCTAATGGATAATTGTAAAGTAATGAAATTTTAATAATTGTAGGTGATAAAAAAAGATCGTGGGGAAATAAAAGCGTTAAAATAATTTCTAAGCAATTATATCCAGTTCACTGGGGCTTGGGGTGGGGGTAAGGGGTGGACATAAGACAAACAAGAATCCCAAGGCAAATCTCTTTTGCACTGGCAAGACTTCTCCTCCTGATCTCCTTCCCTTTCTCCCTGTCTCTTTCCCTCTGCACTGGGCCTTCCACAGCTTAGCTGGTGCTCATAAATCGCCTTCTCTCCTCTGACATTTATTCCTAAAGAACTGTGAAATGAGCTGTCACAAACATCATTTCTGCAAGGTTGCCTACAGATATTATTTGGAAGTCAAGCAGGATAGTAGATTTACCTTTGGGGATCTTTCAGGGGTTTTTGTGTGTGTGTGTGTGTGCGATTGGGGGAGCAGGGGTAATAGGGATTGAACCCAGGGGCATTCTACCTCTAAGCTATATTCCCAGCCCATTTTTAAAAAAATTTTTATTTTAAATCAGGGTCTCGCTAAATTACTGCATGCTGGCCTCAAAATCGTGATCCTCCTGTCTTAGCCTTCCAAGTATTGAGATTACAGCTGTGCACCACCACTCCCAGCTTCTTTATATGAGATAAAAGGAAGGAATCAACCAGAAACTCAACATCTTGGGGTCTGAACACCAAGATGTTGTGTTGCTCCATCTTCCTGAGATAGTATTTTTCTCTTGTAAAGCATTGTCTATTCTTGTCAACCTGTTCTTGCCCACTCCATCCACTAGAGGCGCTGTGTTTCTTCCAGGCAGCAGAGCATGTTCAATCAACATTCACTATTTTTCCCAGTTTCATCCCCATGTAAAAAGAAAGAGTTTACTTCCTAAATTTCTGAATTTTTTGGGGGGGATGACAATTTAATTAAACTGCCTGCTATCTAATCAATTGCATTCTTCCTTTCTCTTCCCAAATATTAAAGGCTTACCATTTGCCAGGGACTTTCTCAGATAATAATAAAAGAAAACCAAAATTTATGTCCTGTAGTTGATAAACTTATAGACTTGTATGAAAGACTAACATCCAAATCAATTGCAATAAAATACACTAATTGTCAAGAGAAATAAATATGGAGCTTCTAGACAAGCCATCACAGAAGAAGTTTAATCAGAAATGGAACAAGATAAAAATAGTTTTGCATGTGCAAGGATAATTTGAAATGTGGAGCATCTAAAGGCTAAGCCAGGTAACAGTAAATGGTGTGAAAGATGCTGGAGAAGTATCAAGGATCTGGTTACAAGAAAGCAATTTCATACGCTTTTTATACCACTGTACTTTCCACATGCAGGTAGCACCTGGGACATAGCATTCAATAAAAAATAATGAATGAATGAATGAATGAATGAGTAAATGAATGAAGTAGTATATGTAAAAATATGAATATAAATTAATTTTTTTTACTTTTTAACTTAAATTTATTTTAAGTGATGCTAAAGAGACAAAATTTTATATATTAAATTAATGGTGTGATATATGGTGTTTATATATATACATTAGATCATGTTCAAATTAGAGTAAATATCTGTCTCCTCATTTATCATTTCTTCATGCTGAAAATTTTCAAAATGCTTTCTGCTAGCTTTTTGAAATGTACAATTCATTTTGTTATCTGTAGTCAACATAGTATGCAATAGCTCACCCACAATTGTTCTACTATCTAACTCTAACTTTGGGAAACCTTTCCCCATCTCTCCCCTCCCCTTACTCGCCCCAGGCTCTGTTAACCACCATCCCATCCCTGACTTCTATGAAAGCAACATTTGTTTAATGTGCTTTTATTGGTGCATTATAGTCTCACATCATATTGCAAATCATGTTGAGAGCAACATACATGCACACAACACTTGATGGATCCCCCTGCCTCCCCATTTCCCCCTTTCCCAATACAGAGTACTGAGATTGATGTTGGTATATTCACATATGTACACATAATTGATGGTAGTATTACCATTAACGAACCTCAGTCCTCTTCTTCCCCTTCCCTTAGTCCACCTCCCTAGTGCCACTGAGGTTTCTCCTCCATTTTCTGGAATCCCTCTGGTATCCCAATTACTCCCTAGCTTGTGCATATTAGAGAAAACATATGACCCTTCACTTTCTGTGACTGGCTAATCTCACTTAACATAATGTTCTCCAAGTCCTTCCATTTTCTTGCAAATGACATAATTTTGTTCTTCTTTATTGCTGAGTAGAATGCCATTGTGTGTATTCCTCATAATTTTGTAATCCATTCATCTGTTGATGGACACCTAGGTTGGTTCCATAATTTGACTATTGTGAATTGTGCTGCTATGAACATGGGTTTGCATATATTACTGTAGTTCTCTGATTTCAGCCCCTTTGGAAAGATACCTGGGAGTGGTATAGCAGGATCAAATGGTGGATCCATTCCCAGTTTTCTGAGGAATCGCCACACTGATCTCCATAGCAACTGAACTAATTTGCAATCCCACCAACATTGTAGGAGAGTTACTATTTCCCCATATCATCGCCAACATTTATTGTTCTTTGACTTCTTGATGATTGCCATTCTGTTTTGATTGGGGTTAGGTGGTATCAGTGTAGTTTTGATTTGCATCTCCCTGATTGCTAATGATGTTGAACATTTTTTCATGAATCTTTTTTGAAGTGTCTATTCAATTCAATTGCCCATTTCTTGACTAGGTTATTTTTTTTTAGTGTAAAGTCTTTTAAGTTCTTTATATATTCTAGATATTAGTCCTCTATCAGAGGGATAGCTGGCAAAGATCTTCTCCCATTCCATAGGCTTTCTCTTTAAACTCTTGATGGGTTCCTTTGATGTTAAGAAACTTTTTAGTTTAATGTCATCCCATTTATGAATTCTTGTTTTAATTTCCTGAGCTTTGGAGGTCTTGTTGAAGAAGTTTCTACCTGTGCCTATATGTTGGAGTGTTGGACCCTATGCCCTCCTCTAGTACCTTCAGTCTCTGGTCTAATTTCCAGGTCTTTGATCAATCTCGAGTTGACTCCTGTGCAAGGTGAGAGGTGAGGATTTAGTTCCATTTTTCTACAAATGAATAACCAGTTTTTCCAACACCATTTTTTGAAAAGGCTGTCTTTTCTCCAATGTATGTGTCTGGCACCTTTTTCAAAAATCAATTGGCTCTAAGTGTGTGGATTTGTTTCTGTTTCTTCTATTCTGTTCCATTGGTCTATGTGTCTGTTTTTGTGCCAATACCATGCTGTTTTCATTAGTATAGCTCTTTAGTATAATTTGAAGTCAGGAATTGTGATGACTCCTGCATGGTTCTTATTGCTGAGAATTGCTTTGGCTATTCTGGGTCTTTTGTTTCTCCATATGAAATTTATGAAAGCAACATTTTTAGATTCCATATATGAATGTGGTCATATAGTATTGGTCTTTCTGTGACTGCTTTATTTCACTTGAAGTAATAATCTCAAATTTCACCCATATTGTCACAAATGTCAGGATTTCATTTTTTAGGTCTGAGTAGTATTCTATTGTGTATAGGCAACACATTTTCTTTATTCATTCATCAGCTGATAGATACTTCAGTTGTTTCCATTTCTTGGCTATTGTAAATAGTTCCACAGTGTACAAGGGAATGCATATGTCTCTTTGACATATTGATTTTATTTCCTATGACTATATATCCAGTAGTGGTATTGTTGGATGATATATTATTTCTAGTTTTAATTTTTTGGGGGGGAATATGGGGGTGGGGGATGAACCCAGGCACTTTCTATTTCTGAGCTACACTCCAAGCACTGTTTTTTTTTTTTAAACATGGTCTCACTAAATTGTGGAGGGCCTCACTAAGTTGTTGAAGCTGCCCATGAACCTGTAATCCTCTGGTCTCAGTCTCCTAAATAATGGGGTTATAAGCATGTGCCACCATGCCTGGCTAGTTTTAATTTTTTGAGGAACCTCCATACTGTTTTTCATAATGGTTATACTAATTTACATTCACACCAAGAGTGTGCAAGGGATCCCTTTTCTCCACATCCTCACTAGTACTTACTATTTTTGGTCTTTTTGATAGTAGCCATTTCTAGTGGGGTGATATCTGATTGTGCTTTTGATTTGGATTTCCCTGATGATTAATAATGCTAAGCATTTTTATATATGTGTTGGCTATTTGTTAATATTTTTGAGAAATATTTAATTAGGTCTGTTGCCCATTTCTAAATTAAGTTATTCAATTTTTTGCTATTGAGTTTTTCATGCTCCCTATATATTCAATCATCTCTTTTTCAGATGTATATTTTGTAAGTATTTTCTTCATTTTGTAGGTTCTATTTTCACTCCATTGATTTTTTTCTTCCTCTGTGCAGAAACTTTTTGGTTTAAAGTAATACCACTTGTATAATTTTGCTCTTGTTTCCTGTGATTTTTGGAGTCTTGTCCAAAAAAAAAAAAAAAATCTTTGCCCATTCCGATGTCCTAAAGCATTTCTCCTATGTTGTCTTCTAGTACTCTCATAGTTTCAGGTCTTATATTTAAGGCTTCAGCCCATTTTGAGTTCATTTTTATAAGTGGTGATACATAGGGGTTTAGTTTCATTCTTCTGTAGGTGAATGCCCAGTTTTCTCAGCACCACTTAAAATACTTCCCTTTCTGCAAGGAGTGTTCTTAGTACCTTTGTTGAAAATCAGTTGGCTGAAAATGTGTAGATATACTTCTAGTCTTTCTATTCTGTTCTAGTAGTATATGTGTCTGTTTTATGTCAGTACCATACTGCATTGATCTCTATAGATTTATAATATATTTTGAAGTTAGACTTTATATTCCATCTAAATTTTAAGACTGTTTGTCTTCAAGTTTTGTGAATAATACCAGTGGTGTTTTTGTAGAGATCACACTGATTCTGCCTATCATGTTTGGTAATATGGACTATGGACATTTCAGCAATATTGATGTTCCAATCCATGAAACCCAGATATCTTTCTACGTTTTCGTATTTGTCCTCTTCGATTTCTCTCATCAACATTTTACAATTTTCTTTGTAGAGATCTTTAACTTCTTTGGTTGAATTATTTATATTTAATTAATTAATTAATTATAAGTGGAATTGCTTTCTCAAATTCTATTTCAGATAATAATTCACTATCAGCATATAGCAATGCTAGTAATTTTTTGTATGTTTTTATTGTATCCTGCAACTTTGCTGAGTTCAGTTATTACCTCCAAGAGTTTTTTTGGTAGAATTTTTGGGATTCTGTATTTATAAAATCATGTCACCTTCAAGCAGTGACTAAGAACTTTTTTTTTTCCAATTTGGATGCCCTTTTTTTCTGTTGCCTGACTGCTTTGGCTAAGTCTTCAAAAGTGCTGACAGAGCATCTCTGTCTTGCTCCAGATCATAGAGAGAATGTTTGCAGCTTTCGCCGCTTAGTGTAGCATCAGCTGTTATCTTATTATAAATGGCCTTTACAATGTTGAAGTATATTCTTCAGTGTTTTTATCATTAAACAATGTTGAATTTTATGAAATCCCATTTTTTGATCTATTGAAGTGACCATATGGTTTTTGTTCTTCATTCTGTTGATCTACTGTGTCATGTTTATTGATTTACATATATTGAACCATGCTTACATCCCGGAGATGAATCTCACTTGATCACGATAAATAATCTTTTAAATTTGCTGTTGGATTTGATTTGCTAGTATTTTGTTGAAGGTTTTTGTGTCTATGTGCGTTAAAGATATTAGGCTGTAGTTTTTCCTTTTCTTCCTTTGTTGTTTTTTTCCTACCTGGTATTAGTATGTAATTACACTCCATTGACATAAGGATAATGTATGTCTTTAAGCATTTAAAATCATATCATGATTATAATAGCTGCTCAGTAAACATGTAGAATTAACAAGTGATTATCTTAGGCTCATTGAGGTAAAATAGTTCAGTCACCAATGATAGGTGTTTAGTGTTTTGACAAAGGTGGTACTTGTAGATACATTTCCTATCATTGAACATTTTAACCTGCAATAAATTTCAATGCAGTGCTGTGTGTGTGTGTTATTTAATTACTATTTTAGATAATTAAAAACACATAGGAAAGTAGAAAGAACTCTGTGTACCTGTCACACACATTCAACAGCTATCAACAAATACCTCATAATTTATGTTTCACCCATCTTTCCCATAATTATTCATGGTCTAGAACACTTTAACAAAACAATGGCTTCAGAAAACTAACGGTTTCATAAAAACAATAATTCCTAATATTTTATCTATACCAAAAACTTTATTTACTTACCAATATCAAAATAATGTTTGACCAAATAAAGACTCAAAGGAGATGAATATATTGAACCTAACTAAAATTGCTTTTAATGCATAACTATTTCTCATTCTCTCAACTTTTAAAAATGGCATTTCCTACTTGAAGAAACTAGATCAACTAGATCATTGGTTCTAGAGAATGTCCCACATTCTGAATTTGACTAATAGCATCCTAAAAATGTTAATATCTTAGCAATCTCCAAAGTGAATGATGAATATTTTTATTTAAAAACTCATGGATTTTATGCATCTTTTATATTTTGACCCATTACAATAGTTTGTCATTCGGACAATAAAATTGTTCCTTTTGTCATTGGAAGCTCCTTCAATTTGCCACTGTACACATTAGACACTCTTCCAATGCACTTGTGTCCTAATACACTAAGCTGTTAGTTTATCTGGCCAATTTTCTGCCTCAGATCTAGAATAAGACATTTCTCAGAGAAGCCTTGTTTCCTTTCATTGGAAAAGGGTATTTAGAAGCCATGCGTGGGGTCTAGGGATAATCATTATTGCTGGGTTGTCGACGACTTTAGAATTTTTCAGTAGTAGAGGTAGAAATTATATAATTTTAGAAAGAGAAAGATTAATCAATATCACATCCTGATACTTTTGAATTTAGTATTATAGAATTTTTACTTATTATTTTGTTTCTACATTTGTATTTCTTTTTTTTGTGTGTGTACTAGAGATTGAATCCAAGGGCATTCTACCACTGCAATACAACCCCAGCCCTATTTTGTTTTTTATTTTGAAACAAGGTCTCACTAAGTTGTGGAAGGCCTCACCTAGCTAAATTGCTGAAGCTGGCTGTGAATCTGCGATCCTCCTGTCTCAGCCTCCCGAGTACTGGGATTGCAAGCATGTGTCACCACACCCAGCGTCATTTCCTTTTACTTAAAAATTTTGAGTGTAGTGACATTGATATCATTAAGCATTTGAATGACCTTATGTATAGTTTCAAATTAGCAAAATATTATTTTGAGCAACAAGTCTATAAATACAATGTAAGATTCTTTGGCATTTCTTGTTGTGCTTGTAACATATCACTTTAGATGTAGAAAGCAAATGTAATTTAAAATCACTAAAAATTGTTTCTGGCTAGACATGGTGGCACATGCCTTTAATTCTAGCAATTCCAGAGGCTGAAGCATGAGGATTTGAAGTTCAAGGCCAGTCTCAGCAACTTAGCAAGATCTTCTTTCAAAATAAATAAAAAGACTGGAATGCATGCCAGTGATAGAGCATCCCTGGGTTCAATCACTAGTACAACCAAAAAAATAAAAGATCCTCTGTGTAGGTCACAAAGATATAAACTTGATGTGCAATTAGGTCAACCCAAGTTTTGTTTTTGTTGTTGGTTTTGTTTTTGTTTTTGTTTTTGAACTGGGGATTGAACCCAGGGGCACTGGACCTCTGAGCTACACCCCCCCCCAGCCCATTTTATTTTTTATTTTGAAATAGGATCTTGCTAAATTGCTGAGGGTCTTTCTACAATGCTGATGCTGGCCTTGAAACGGTGATCCTCCTGTCTCAGCCTCCCAAGTACTCGTATTACAGGCATGTGCCATCACACTCTGCTTGAGCCACGTTTAAAGTTTTTTTATTATCTTGACTAAAGAATATCGAGGTAATTATACTAGCAATTCACGTTTATGCAAAAACTTATTTTCACAATTTTTTGTTTTCAATTCAAGCTTATCTTGTGTATAATTATACTTTTTAGCCATTTGTTCAGCTCTCCTTTTCTTTGGTTTGCTTTATTGCTTACTTTTTTTGTCAATGAAACCTGTCACTCTAGGCCTTAGGGAAAAAAATGTAAAACACTGCCTCTATCATTAGCCACTTCATTTCATTTAAACTGAACTAAATGTCTGTAAATGCAGAGAAAGACCACTTTTACGAAAGTTAATTTGATTCTTATAGAGCACTATTATGAAAATGCTTGCATATATGGAGATATATTTAGCCATCATAAAACTATGTCCACTAACTTACGGTGTGAGAGAAATGCTCTTAGTAAAGATATCTACTTTGACTTTAATATGATTTTCAAAAACATTCAAGTAAAATTAAGATTTTCAATTTGTATATGTTCTTTGCATGTCTTCTAATGTCACACAAAATGAAATCATTATCTGTAAGCAATATACTCTCAGCTCTTGGTGCTTCACACATTACACAGGCTGCTGAGCATGTTAATAAAAACCAAAACCAAAACATTTTCATGCCATGGATGAGTTTACATGAAGCGTGTTTTCCTGACTTGGGAGTACTAATATAATTTTGAATAAATGAAGGCTAACTACATATGTGGCTGGTCAATTAAAAAAGAATGTATATTTCCCTCATGTTTTTTAAATTGTTTTGACTTTTTTTTCTGTAACTAGTCTGTGAGTAGAAGTGGTATTTTTCAACTTGTCTTGAAAGACCTTTGCATCCTAGAGGTTTAAGTTTTGTTGGCCTTCAGGTTGTAAGTTATACACATTTGATTCTAAAATCTAGGTTTCTGAATGTTATTAGGATGATTTTTCTACAATGGTGGGAGAATGAAGATTTTTTTCCAGTCCTAATAAGAAGGGCTAAGGATGGAGAAGGAACTAGTATATGTGGGTTCTATAAACAATAGAGACATGCAGTATCTCCCAAAGAGGCAGGCAATCGGTGGATGCCTAGGGAAGTTGGACCTGAAACACAGAAGCCTCCAGAGGCACAGGGGCATCTCTTGTAGCCTCTGTTAGGTGAGATGGTCATTTTGAGGGTGAGCTAATGTGTGCCAACCACAGAGGCAGAGTTTTGGGGAGTCACTGGATGGTAGAATAAGCCGTGGTATCCACTGAGGATTAAAAATCTTTTTCTTCCTTGGACTTCGTGGTGCAAGCCCTGTGTTCCTGATATCCAAGCAAACAGAGAAAGTCTTTAAAAGTGACCATTACTGGACTTTTTCTGATATTAGAAAGAAAGGACTTGAGGCCATTTGGTTGAGAAAAAATATATACAACAATGTGTTATTTACTAATTTGGGGGGGAGGGGTACTGGGGATTGTACCCAAGGGTATTCTACCTCCGAGCTACAACCCCAGCCCTATTTTTTTGAAACAGGGTCTCACTAAGTTGTGGAGGGCCTAAGTAGCTGAGGCTGGCCACGAACCTGTGATCCTCTTGTCTCAGCTTCCCAAGTACTGGGATTACAAGCGTGAGTCACCACGCCCGGCGTTATTTACTATTTTAAAAAATCGTCATGGATTAATTATCTGAAACATAAGCAAGTGAATGTTAACACATTCCTATTTTACTGAATTATCTGGAGAATTCTAAACTTTCTCCCCGAACGCTATGTGTACATAAGCTTTATTATCAATGGATTGTGATTCATCATCTAAGGAAAGCTCAACCTGTGATTTCAGAAAAATTGATGACCCACACCAAAGTCTATAAGGCTATGTCTATTGAAGTAGGAGACCTGGGAGAAGAAACTGTTTAAAATGCATAAAATATTAGTCCTGACTATAAATACTGCAGGAAATTTATGAACAAATTCACAGATGGCAAGGGCAACAGCTACAGGGAATAGGGTTTTCAAACATCCTATTCCCAACCCAGCCATTCACCAGTTGAGGTAAAACAGACTATAAAATTAACTGTCAATAGTAGCACAAGACTTATTCCCCATGCTGGTGTGTGCAGTACAGCACGTGGATTAATACTTATCTCAGTGTGTCAGGAGCGAAGTGCATTTCAGACCTATCCTTGGTCACACTTATTGGACTGAATAATTATAATTGTAAATGTGATTCTAAAGAACTGCTTCCTTTTTTTCTGTTTGTTTGAGTTTGCAGAAATGCCTACCTCATCAGAGCCATCTGCACAGTCAAAATCTCCATCACACCAAAACCTTGAAGAAACACAGTCCCCATTGGCACAGAGAAAATCTTTCAATGTACAGGTCTGTGGCTCTGGGGACAGAAAAACAGCACAGGATTATTCCATTATATGCAACTGCATTTTAAAATTTATATGATGTACAGCATGAAGAAGCATTAGAGAATAAAAAAAAGAGGTTAGCCAAGCAGAACCAACAAATTGTTTAGGAAAAAATTTCATGAAGCCTCCTATGGTACATAATATAATTTTTAAATTTATTTTTTAAATCACGAATAGAAAATGACATTACAGAAACAAATTGAAAAAAAGACAAAAGATAAATCATCTGATGTTTCATAAATATACAGGACAATGTAAAATAAGAGATCGAAAAATCTATATGCTATCGTAATGCAATGGTGATCTTTTCCAGTTAAAGTTCTAAATCATTTAATATATTTACTTTAAGACATTGTGTGGCTTTCTATATCGATGGGTCTGTTTATTAACTGGTGTGTGAGTCTAGCCCCGCCTTCGATTTTTGACTCTTTATTGCATTCTAGTGATTTTTAAATTACTCAAATTTGTCACCAGAAAATCTAGAGTTCATGGAACAAGAAAAGTGCACAGAGGTACTATTGGGCATGACTAGGTAGTACCTTGTAGTACCTCGATGTGAGTCTCCTCCTCCACTTCCCTCCCTCCCCCTTCCCTTAATCTTCTCATCTGTTATTCTTAGCTTGTTTCACAGGAACTGGGAGGTTGTGATCTTTTATGGAACTTTGCTTACCATACTTTAAGAGGCCAAGATGCCAGGAAAAGTTGGCTTAATGGACATTTGGTCACTAGCGCAGCTGCCACAAGGCTTTCCCTAGAGAGTTCACACAAAGTTCAGGCAGCCCTCCTCATGAAAGGGAGAAAGACTGAGGCACCTCTTTGAGATCTCGCCTGCGGAATGAATGGACTGCCCAACCCTTCTTTCTGACCAGGACTGCAGCGAGGCTGCTGATGGGGCCTCACAGCTCTGCTCTGAAGGCTGCAGTGTCCCCTGGTCTGCTGCTGTATTTAGTTTTCTCTTTCTTGATAGTGTATTATTCTGCACATTTTATTAATAACACTAACACCATCTTGGGTGCAGGAAAATTCCCCAATATGTGTTGCTTTAATATCACTGATTTCACATATTGAGGTGGGATTTTCTTGTGTTTTGATTGTTTTCTCATATTAAATGGTCTTGCACTTTTGATTGTGTGAGAGTGGCTTTATTTTTGCTGGTGCCTCAGAGCCCATTCAGCAAAGCAGGGTTAAAGAGACCAAAGGAGGCTGTTCTCTTTGAAAACTGCCTATTTGTTAATGCAATTGGTTGCTTTTGTTCTACATTTTTACCTGTCAATTTAGATAATTCGCTAGTTATTGATTTACTTATGCTTCACCATATTCCATGTAGGAAATAAGCCAAATAGTATGACTTACTACTTGGCCTAACTCCTATGTATAATATGCTTCATCTGGACCTTGAGGTTGGATTTCAGAAATTTACCCCTGCAAGCAATCAATATAACTGCTGGACATCCTCTTCTTAAGACTGCTCTATTGAATCATTAAAGATAACCCATTCATGTCTTCTCTTTTATTATTTATATTTATAGCCATGTCACACACAATAATATTCTTATCCAGGTGGAGGAGAAATAAGTAACAATCATTACATTTAAAGAACACATGCCTGTAATACCAGTACTTGGGAGGCTGAGAGAGGGGGATGGCGGGTTCTAGGCCAGCCTCAGCAACTTAGAAAGACCCTGTTGCAAAATAAGATACAAAAAATGGTGGGGGTGTAGCTCAGAGCTAGAATGTCCCTGGGTTCCATCCCCAGTACCCTCCCCCCAAATTGGAACATCATATGGAGCCTAATTTTTTGCATAAATATTGTGAACAATTCAGTCTGCTTTGGACACTGCTCTATACAATTTACTCAGTTCTAGCGATAGGGTAGCAGCTTCATTGTTAGTTATCACAGAGGCTCCTATATAAAGAACCCTTTGAGAAAATTTGAAGAGCTATGGAAAGTATGATATGTTTTTGAGTGTTTTGTTCCCCTCTGGAGCTTAATTTGTTTTAAAATATGACCCTCAGGCTATGAATAAAACAAGATGTCATTCAGTAGAATGGGAAAAGCTACCAAATGGGTGATGTCTCTCCTGTCTCTATACTACTTTGTTTAGAGAACATGATAACAGACATTTTCCTTTTTTGTCTTTATATGGCACTCAGGTATATTATGCTTTCATCTTAAAAATAACTTTGTTAATACTGTATTACTAATTACAACAATAATAAATACCCATTGCTAATTATTTATTTTTTGTTGGGCACCAGGTTAAAGTGATTGCTAAATACTTGAATTAACTCATCAATGAATCCACACAAAATCTTCATATGGTATGTGCTATTGTTGTACCCTTTATAAATGAGTAAACTGAGGCACAAGGAGGATAAGAAACTTACTCTAAATCATCCAATATGAGAAAGAGCTAGTATTGAATTTGAACACAACAACTTGATACCAGAGCCTGTACATTTTACTACTAGGTCATATTGTTGTTTCCCATACAACCGAGCAAGTAGTAAAGCTCATTTATTACAAAGATCAACATTAAAACCCTGAGAAGTCAAGTTACTTACATTGAAGGCCTATGTCTAGCAATGTCTTATTTTATTTAATAAAATGAGAAAACTCTTTCACTTATATCATCTCTCTATTCTGAAGACATTTCACCCTCTTTGTCTTTATAGACACATGCAACTTTGTTCTTAGAAAAAAGAAATTATAGTGAATGGGTGCAATTTACTTAACAATGGAAAATAGTAACCAAAAAGGTTTTGATTAAAAGAACAGAGTACATTTAAAACATATCATACTCAAATGCTTAAAAGCAGCAAAAGAAATACTTAATTTAATGGATTTAAGTGTTATCTAAATGGTATTAATTATCCTTCTAATGTTCTAACTTGCCTTTATTCTATTTAAAAACAAATGTGTATATAAATGTATCACTATTAATCTCACTATCATGTATGGGGAGGGAGGAGAAGAGGGAAAGGGAAGGATTGAGGAAGAAAACAGACCAAATAATGTTTGTTTGTTTGTTTGTTTGTTTTGCAGTACCGGGGATTGAACCCAGGGGCATTCTACCTCCAAGCTACACCCCCAGCCCTATTTTTTATTCTTTATTTTGAAACAGGTTCTCACTAAGTTGCGGAGGGCCTCACTAAGTAGCTGAGGCTGGCCGCGAACCCAGATCCTCCGGTCTCAGCTTCCCAAGTACTGGGATTACAAGCGTGCGCCACCACGCTCGGCTCAGACCAAATAATGTTATGTGAATATATGAATATATCCCTATGAATCTCACCATCATGTACATGGAGGGAGGAGGGAAGGGAAAGGGGAAGTAAAGGGGAGAAAACAGATCAAATAATGTTATGCGCATATATGAATATATCACTATGAATCTCACTATCATGCACTATCACAATGCACCAATAAAAATTAATTTTATGCCGGGCGTGGTGGCACACGCTTGTAATCCCAGTACTTTGGGAGGCAGAGACTGGAGGATCCGGGTTCGCGGTCAGCCTCAGCGCCCTCTCTCTCTCTCTCTCCTCTCTCTCTCTCTCTCTCTCTCTACCTAGTGAGGCCCTCCTCAACTTAGTGAGACCCGGTTTCAAAAATAAAGCATAAACTGGGAATGGATCTACCATATGATCCAGCTATTCCACTACTGGGTATCATACCAAAGGGATTGAAACTAGAAAACAACAGTAATATATGCATACCCATGTTCATAGCAGCACAATTCACAGTGGCCAAATTATGTAACCAACCTAGATGTCCATCAACAGATGAATGGATCACAGGGTTGTGGGAAATACACACAATGGAATTCTACTCAGCAATAAAGAAGAACAAAATAACAGCATTTGCAGGAAGGTGGAAGGATCTGGAGAGCATTGTGTTAAGCGAGATCAGTCAATCACACAAAATGAAGGGTCATATGTTTTCACTATTATGCGCAATATAGGGAGTAGTGGGGACACAAAAGGGTCTCCAATGACAATGGAGAACCCTCAGAGGTGCTAGGGAAGGGATACAAGGGAAGGGGAAGGGTAAGAAAGTAGTGAATCCATGGAAGTACTGTCATAAACAATGTGTATATGTGAGATTATACCAACATCATTCTCAGTGCTACATGTGGGGGGGAGGCGGGGGGGTG
>PVJS01025351.1:0-27915 GCA_004027185.1 Glis glis
CATCAGTCCTACCATTTTTTCCTTGTTCACTTTGGTGTATATTATCTTCCTTAATTCTTGATTTCCTTGCAAGAAACTTTTTTAACTGACCTCACATTTTGAAGGTTAACTTAGTAATACAAAATATTCATAAATCTGCAAATCCAGACACAGTGACAAGCCTGGAACTCATCATAATTGCTAAAAGCAGACCCATAAATGAGAACCCCACTAGACCTGCAAGGGAGTACGCCCTCTCTCCCCTCCATGTGCCTCCAGGACGAAATTTGATGTGCAGTTGCCAGGTCCCATAGGCACAGAGAGAGAGAGAGATGGTGGAAATCAGTTTGTTAAATATTATTTTATTTTTAATTTTGTGAAATATATGCAGAAAAGTGCATAAAATGGACATGTAAAATTAATGAATAACTACAAAGCAAAAGCTGTGTAGCAACCACTGATAAAAAAAGTAGAATAATGCCAGTTCTTCAAAATCACCTCTCGATCACAACCTCCCCCTTCACCCCACAGCTATTCACTGTCCTGACTTTCATGGTAGCTGATTCCTTGCATCTTTCTCTAGTTTTTATCACTTTAGTATGAATCTACAGAATGTGATTAGTTTAGGCTCTTCTTGAATCTTATGTAAGAGAAATCATACGCTCTGAATTATTGCTTGAATGAAGCTTGCATCTTGCTTCTTTCTCTTAACATTAGGTTCATAAAATTCATCTATGTATGTGTACCTGGATATTTTCACAATTAGTGCTATCTAGTATTCATTCTATGTATATACCATAGTTGATACATTTATTCTAGATTGTTCTATGCCAACTTGGTTAAATTGAAAACTATATTTTCCAGAATTACCTTCCCTGTTGGGATCTGAGTTGGAATTGACCAAAAAAGAGAATGAACATGATATTTGGAAGGCAGAAGTGAAGCAGTAACCTTTATTCTCTGCAAGTCATGGCGAAGAAGACATGGTGGCAGATATACACATACATGGCCCGTGGATTCTAGCTTGTTTGTATTTTTCTTGTTCACTATTGGCCTTGTCAACCAGCATGCTCCCTGGCTGTGGACTCAGAGAGGTGGTACCTACCCAGAGAAAGTGGCATCTTAGGGACACCTCTGTGACTTTTTCCTTCTATCTTCTTCTTCAGTTTGGTTTTTATGATTGTCTGGTTAGTGACTCCTCTGAACCTCCAATTCCCCTTCTGAACCTTTATTTCTCTAGCTTGTTCCATGTTTATATGAAGTCAAATTCTTGTAATAAATCCCTTCTCCAAGTCAGGATTCCTTGACCTACATAGCAATTGATGATAATTTGGGTTGTTTCCAATTTTGGAAACACCAGGAATGATATTACTTCATGCAGTTGTATCCTGGACAATTTTATCCAGGCAAAGGAGGATGCAGAATTTTTGGAGCCTGAAGTTTGTACAGTTTAGGGAACTGTCTTAAGGCAGGCATGAACACACACACACACACACACACACACACACACACACACGTGAATACAAAATTTGGTACAAGGCCTTAGAGGGGATCCATGCCAGCGAGAGACCCTGAAGCTTAAATCTGATTAACTTCATGAAAATTCCGTTATTTCTCTTGGGTGTAGTACAAGCAGAAGTTGAACTGCTCAGTTTTAAGCTATGCATATATTCATCTTTAGTGGATAAAGCCAAATTGTATCCCAAAGTAACTATACCAATTTGCACTCCTACCAACAGTGTATGTCTATTTTTCCATATTCTTACTATGACTTGCTACTGTCAGAATCATTACTTTTTGCTAATCTGGTGGGTTTGTATTGGTAGCTCCCTGGTTACAGATGAGGTTGAACAGCTTTTAGTTTGCCCCCACCCCCCAAAAAGCTGAACTTAAGGTGAAGGCTTATGTGCTGTTGCTTTAGTAGAGGTGAAAACCAAGAGAGTAGCCCTGAGGGGCCAGGAGAGGGAGGCAGAAAAGGAGAAACGGCCAACTGAAGGATATGTTTTAAATTAACCAGTTCTATTTTCAGGTGCAAATGACTTCGTAATCTTATGGGACTATCTTCTGAGAGACTATATAAAGGATTATTGCTCATGAAAATCTGTGAGTGATAGTGTTGAGAGGGAAGTGAGTCAGGAAAAAAGGGGGAAGAATTCACTCTTTGGCTCCTATCTCCCACTGGCCAAGGATTCATCCCATGGGCTATTGATTGCCACACACTTCTGGCTGTCCACTCATGATTTTGCGATTTCCTGTCCAGTAAGGGGTCCCTTGGAAAGGATGGGGACTGGGAGATGCTTGGCATGGATTTGAGGTTAGATGCTGTTGGGTTGTGTTTGCCTGAAATTGGTCAGAGTCCTCTCAGAGTTGGCAGCCTTGGGAATGCCTGGGGCTGGATGCCCTGAGGACAGGTAAGGCCAAGAAGATCAGACATGGTGATATGAGGTACACATTGGTTTATTGGCCATTTGGATTTATTCTTTTGTGAAATCCATTCTATTTTTTTGTTGAATTGTCTGCCATTTGTTTGTAGAAATTCTCTCTATATATATTCTGGATATTAAACTTTGAGGTAGACATCTTGCAATTAAGTTTTCCTAATTTGTGTCAGTGGTCTTTAACTTTTTGTGGTGTTTTCTTCATGAAGAAAATATCAGAAACTTAAATATATCAATCTTTCCCTTGCCGATTATAACTCTTTGGTGTCTTACTTGAGAAACCATTTTAAAACTCTTAGGTTAGGAAGACATTCACTTAATTACCTTTTAAAAGCTTTAGAGTTTTATCGTTTATACTTAGAATTGATTTTTATGCTCACTGTAAGGTATGAATCCACATAGAATATCCTATGGTGGCAGCACATTTTAGTTTTTAAAAATGTTATTTCCCAATACTATGAAGAAACATTTGTCACAAATTGTCTCCATGTTGGTATAGAGATGTTTCCTGGCTCTTCTTTGGGCAATTTGTTTATCTCAGTGCCAACAACATATTAATTACTATTTCTTTTAATAACCTTTCATATGTCATAGAGCAAATCTTCCCACCTTATACATCTCCAGAGTGTTTTGACTATTTTATCTGCAAATTTCTATATAAATTTCAGAATCAACTTTTTAAATTCCACAAGAAATCTGTTGGGATTTTGACTGGGATTGTTTTGAATTTATTAGTAAATTTGGGAGAAGTGACAAATTTACAACACAAAGTGTTCAGTCTTCCAATGCATGAATATTGAATATTTCTCCATTCATTTACATCTTCTTTAATGTATCTCAATATACTTTATTCGCCAATGTAATTTATTATAGTCCCCTTTCTAAGTGGAAAGGAGATTCTTTTCTAAGAGGAACAGTGAATTCTTGGCATCTTTTGTTATTTTTATTTCTAGGTGTCTCATATATTAAATGGTATTTTAAATATTTTGGACACATAGAAATGTAATTGGTGTTTAATATTGACCTTATATCCTAACAATTGTTAAGCTCTCTAGTAAATGTTAATACACATAGATTTTTGGGGGGATTTAATACAATTGGGTACATACATGCACAAGAATTGTAGCTTAAGTCAGCTAAACTATGTTTTTTTTTTCTTATGATGTATGGGACTTCTAGACCAAAGATACAAAGAAATGATGTTCAATTTTACCAAATGCTCTTTCTCTATTTATTGAGAAATTCTCAAAAATTTTAAATCTGTTAATGTGAAAAGTACATTAATTGTTTTTTGTAACATAAAAGGCATCTTATATTCCTTGAATGAACTTAACTTAATCATTTTGTAGTACCCTTTTTGTATATTGTTATGATCAGTTAGCTTATATTTTATTTTGAAATTTTAAATCTTGGTTCATGATGTAGGTGGTTTTCAATTTTCCTTTCTTACACATTTTTTTTTTACCAGGTTTTGGTATCGAGTTATGCCAGTCTGTTAAAGTGATTTAGAGAGTGGTTCTTCTTTTCCTAATCTCTGGAATAATTTGTATATGGTTAGAATTATTTTGTCCTTGAATATTTGGTATATGTCAACAGCAAAGTTGTTTGGGCTTAGAATTTTATTTGAAGGAAAATGATTTTGATTTAATCATTTTATGGATATTTTAAATTTTGTTAACATAAAATAGGTAATAGGCATAGATCAACTGGAGTGGACACTTGATGGACCAAATGGTCACCAGCTGTAAATAAATAACTCTACATGTACTTATAAGATGAACATCAGTCTTGCTTATCAGACTACCTCAGAGTTTCTATTTCATTTTGTGTATGTTTTATTGTTACATTTTTCTAGGTGTTTGTGTATCCTGTTTAAAATTTTAGTTTGTGACCATAATGACTTTCATTACCATTTTCATTGTAGGACAAAGAAAACATTGAAGCACTGAATGTCTTGATGGTGTTTAAAAAGTAAAATCTTTGTGGTGAAAAGCCAGTACTTAAGGCACCTGAAAATTTACCCTACCATTTGTGAAAGTTGAGTATATTCTTCCGAATATTTTTACTTTATTTTCTTTGTAGCCATATCATTTGAAATGGCATTTTTCAAAATGCAGATGTGGTCAGTCGATGCCTTTGTTAAAACTTAAGCTGATCCCCCAATTTTAACAATGTTAGTGTTCTCAAAGGGTGGCTTGGGCATCCCTGAAGTCCTCAAGACTCTTTCAGGAGACCCGAAAGGTCAAATAGTGTTTGTTTCCCAGTCTCATTCTCTCATGAATGCATATAGCAGGATTTTTCCATGTCTCCTTGATATCTCAACAGATGGAATGCAGAAACAGAGAGAAAGAATTAAGTTACTTTTTAAAACTAAGCCAGTCATTAATGATATTTGCAAAAAGGAAATGAAATTTTGCTAATTTTTTGGGGGGTGTAGTTATTTTCTGTTAAACTATTTTGTCATATAATACATTTATTATTTTAAATGCATTAAAATATATATTTTAAATACTTCTCAGTTTTATTTTAATATGATATAGGCTAATATAACCCATATAATGGGAAGCCCTTTGGAATCTCCAATGATTTTTAAGAGTAGGAAGGGATTCTGAGACCAAAAAGTTTGAGAACCACTGGTTCATGGGATAAAATTCATATTCTCTAGCAAAGCAGATGAGGCCCTGCTTGGTCCGGTTCTTCTCACCCTCCAACACTAACCATTTTACTAGAACCTCTGCAGAAATACCTGCAGACTCTCTGAGTCTTCACTCTTGTTAGTGCATCTAACCAGGATACTATCTCCTTGTCTTGCTTCTAGGCTCTTATCCATCTTCCCAAGAGTTTGTTCAGGGGCTTCCTCTGTGGACCCTTCCCTGAGCTCATTCCCTCCCACCTCCACTCCCATTCTCTTTCCTCACATCACTTGTACTTTGTACTACAAACCTCTGTCAAGCACCACATCAAACTACAATTGCAGTCACTTCGTGTATTATGTGAGTTGGCTTAAAGTGAATTTGGAACCACGAGCCTGTTCTGTTTAGACTTTTTGTTCATCTGTGTGAGCTACAGTTTGGAATTGAGTGTTTGGCACTGATGCTCATTATTCTTTTATCACCACATGACACTTGTTTTCTAGGGTCTTGGATTCCCTCTGTGTTTGGGTTTACCCTGTTGCAAGATTCCTGCATGGATATTTTGGCTTTGTGTTAAGTTAGGAAAGGACTCTTCTACTCCTGGGGAACAAAGTAGACAGGATAGTATGTGTTTAATAAAGTTTGAATGAATGAATGAGCAGGTGGGTGGGTGCGTGCATGATTAAAAATAAAAAGGAATAAATGAGAGATTTAACCTTTAGAGAAACATCACCTTTGGACATTAATTTTTAAAATTCTGTACATCAAATAAATAGTAGATGAAAAGGTAGTCATTCACAGGGCATAGGGAACTCCTAAGGGTTTCAACTCAAAATATCTATAGTTTCCAAAGGGGTTGAGGAAAGTTAGGAGCTCAAATATCTCCCTGCAGGAGAATTTCTTGAAAGGTTTTTTGTTTGTTTCATCTTTTAGTAGAATGTGTCATTTATGAAGGTTGAATTATTTTTCAAAAGAATATTCAAAAACATTTGCAACATGTTGTACTCATTTTTTGATGTAATGTTGACTTAGGAAATTTTCCTTCAAAAAGCCCATGGATCTCCTCAAAGTTTGGCAATTGTGAATTGTGCAGCTATAAACATAGATACACATGCATTAGTCTGGTAGTTTGGTTTCCGTTCTTTTGGGTAGATGCCTAGAAGTGGTATTGCTGGGTCATATAGTAGGTTCATTCCCAGTCTTCTGAGGATCCTCCACACTGTTTTCCAAAGTGGTTGCACTAATTTGCAATCCCACCAAGAGTGTATTAGAGTTCCTACTTCTCCACATCCTCGCCAGCATTTGTTGGTATTTGTGTTTTTAATGATTGCCATTCTAATTGGGGTTAGGTGAAATCTCAGGGTAGTTTTGATTTGCATCTCTCTGACTGCTAATGATGTTGAAAAACTTTTCATACATGTATTAGCCATTTGTATTTCTTCTTTGAAGTGTCTATTTAGTTCACTTGCCCATTTTTTGATTGGGTTATTTGTTTTTTTTTTTTTTAGTGGTGATTTTTTTAAAGTTCTCTGTATATTCTATGTTTATAGCTGCACAATTCACAATTGCCAAACTTTGGAACCAGCCAAGGTGTCCATCAACAGATGAATGGATTATAAGACTATGGGATATGTACACAATGGAATTTTATGCAGCCATAAAGAAGAACAAAATTACATCATTTGCAGGGAAATGGCGAGAACTAGAGAACATTATGCTAAGTGAGATTAGTCAGTCACAAAGAGTGAAAAGTCAGATGTTCGCCCTAATATGTGGAAGCTAGATAGAATGGGACTTAGAAGGGACTCCAGACAAAGAAGAAGAAAACTTTAGATGAACAAAGAAGATGACCTAACTGGGGAGTTGGGGGTGGTGGTGGAGGGAAACACACTAGAGCACATGATGTATATGTACAAACTTTTAAGACTCAATCACTATGCAAAGCAGGAGGGGGAGGGAAGGGAGAGGGAGTGGGGTGGGACCTGAGGGAGGGCTGAATGAGCAATGTGTGCATGTATGATTCTGCTACCCTGACACTTATCAAATGTATAATTACAATGCACCAATAAATGAATATAAAAAAGCCCGTGGATCTCACTCAATGGGTATTACTAACCTTAAAGGTCTCAACAAAGATGGTCAAAATGCACAAGAAATACTACTCTTAGCATCTCCTGAAATGCTGTCTAAAGTAATAAAGCATATAGATTGCTAGAATTTTAAACAATGAAGACATATCCAATCCTCAAAACCTCCCATTTCACCATCTCTAAAATGGTCCATTTTTAATGATAGCATTTCCCTGGCTTCCCTTCTATTCTTTGCTTGCTTGGAAGGCTTTGTTTATTCTAATCCTCATTAAATAAGTTCTCAATTCAAAGTTTTGCACTGCTATATACTAAATTAAAGCCTGAACCCCCTGAGGCTACATCAAGAAAGATTTGGGAAAGTGATCATTTTTCTTGATTCTGAGACATCCCAATGATCTACCTTAGTGGTGGTTATTACTATGGAAGAAGAGGGTGAGAAGAAAACTTGTTGGAAGATGCAGAGTAGCATAAGATACTCAGCCATACCATGTGTATGAGAGCTTTCAAAGTGAATTGCAGAATTCAAAACACAGACCTCCCTGTCTCCCAAAGTCCAGCTAACCACATCATCTTTTCTGAGAGTCTCCTTGACATATAAATTGAATGACATATTTGAATTCCACATAATTCTTTTTCTAAAACCTAATTAAAATCAATTCCCTGGCATTTTGCTGCTGTTAGAAAAGATGATGCTGTTAGATGTTTCAGTCATTAGCAATATGTTCACTGGATTAAAAACAAATTTCTGTATAGTATTGTAATGATTAGTGAATCTATGATAATCTAAGCAATTATTAAGGAACAATGCCTGCCCTGACTTGGTATCTTGATTATTTGTTGATGACATCTGAAAATGGAGATGTCAGAAGGCAATATTGTATTGTTTAACTGTGTTAATTTATTTTATTTATGTAAATTTTATGCTTCTCAGTATTTCACAAACTTGAATACTGGTTAATTGTCTAACCAGTGAAGACAGAAAATTGGGAATAAAAATAAATGACAATATAAACACATTAAAGGTTTTCTTTAAAACCTCAGCTCCAAAGGTTGGTAAGGCTCTTTTAATTAGATTTATTTTGATTTCTAAAATGAGAATAATTGTTAAAGATTCTTAAAAGGTTGGCTGGGCTTGGGAGCTAATAATTAGTCATAATGGAAGCAACCTTTAAGTTGCTGAGTGTGAATTAAGATATCAAAAAAAAATCTGTGGGGCTCAAACTTTTTACTCTGGAATACTGAAAATGTCTTTGTATTTAAGCCTGTTTTCTCTTTACATGGGAAGATGTATACTTTTTGGATTATTTTTGGTATCTCCTTCCATGTATTTGCTGTTCACCTGATTGCTTTATAGGTTTTGTGAAAGGATAGGGGAACAAAAGTGAAACACTAGTTTGTAAGAGAATGTACTTTGAAACCGTGGATGGAAATAGGAGTGCCTTTGCTTTTCATTCACACACAATCTATATATCATGAAGCTATGCAGGGTGCAGGCATTTAGCACAGACTTGTACTGTGAAGCTAATAATTTAGAAGAAACTGAAACCTGAATTTCAGTCCCACAATGAGGAAACACTCACCCTTTGCTAAGTTAAACAGGCTTAAGACACACTGGCATTAGCAGAGATTGTCATACCCAACATTTTAAGAAACACCCTCAGATATTAAATGTTTTTTTTTTTAACAGATCATTGGTGCAAAGCAGTGTATTTACAAGTGTCCTATTATGGACTAGTTCCAATGAGACCCCACCTGTGGGTCAGGCTACCTAGGGTACAGGGAACCTCAGAGTTGGGAATGAAGAATGTCAAGTATGATCTTGAGCCCCTAATCAAAGTATGATGAAGAGCCAGCAACCCAAATGTCAGTGTCTTTAGGGGTGTGGCAAACATTAGCTCACTCCTGTCTGACTGATGTGGACAGGGGTGAGACAGAGTACTAGGCATAGTGAATAGGAAGTCTCCAGAAAGAGAAGATAGGAAGATGGGAGGTTGTCATCAATGTTGTTCTGGGTGATCGGAACAGGGAGGCACTCAGGATTACGGTTTGTGTGTGACTGGGTTTCTAGGAAGGAACACAAGATGTCAAGGTTTTAGCTAAGCCTGTTGTGGTCCAGCCTTCTAATCCCATTCAGTGGCTTAGAGTACTGAGTAGAAACCTGGTCACGAGGGCTAGCTAAACACTTGGGAAAAGAAAGAGCAGAAGCTTGACAGACTCACCCCAAACATGATTCATATCTGCCTTAGGTCAGCAGGACTGATTCCTGCCCGTGGGCGGGTATTGCTGAAGGCTCTTTCCCAGTGCTTGAAGCTCAATGGCAGGGAGGACAGAATTTCAGATTTCCTCTTAAAGTATCACTTTGTGTAGCTTTATTTGTTTTGATACAGTCTAATATTTGAGAAGATTGATTTATTTTTGCCTAATATTTTTCACAGTTTCATTCATTCACATAACAAATGTTATTGATTCATCATTGATTGTCCCCCTGCCCATTCTTTTCTAATTTTTATGACAGGGCTTGCAACTATTTATAAGTGAATTCTGTAGGTTACACACTACTTGTATCTCTCTATAAAAATATCCTTTTTTTTTGTTCACCCCCTAGGTATCTTGATTATCCCCTTCCCATTAGTTGGCTACATATTGCCTTTGGGGAGTCTACCCTACAGTTCAGTGGGGAGACAGGAAGCAACACTGTTTCGGAGGACTTTATGAGGTATAGCGAGTATTCAGAGACTTGTCACAATGGAGGAGTTCTTTGCCTGACCTTCTCTCTTTTTTTTCTGTTTTTTTTTTTTTTTTTTTTTTTTTGCAGTCCTGGGGATGAAACCCCAGGCCTCCTGCATGCTAGGCAAGTGCTCTAGCACCGATTTCCACCTCTAGTCCCTCTGTTTATTCTGCAAGGGCTGTTCCCCATCCTTGGCAGACTCCTACTCATCTTTTAAGGCTGAGACCAAAGTGTACCTCCTTGATAATGTCTTCCCTTCTTCTACAGACACCTGTCCTTGTGTACCCCTTGTAAGTGCTCACGTAGCCTTTCCACAGGGTGCTCTTGTCCCTGTAGGTCTGTCTCCACCACTGGATTGGCAGGCACTGAGGGCGGGGACTGTGACTTGCTGATTTTCATGTTCCTGGGCAGAGTACAGGATTTGTAGAGATCACAAAGGTAGATTGAAATAAGAAATCAGTCTTAGCCCATCCATGCTGCTATAACAAACTACCATAAATAACAGAAATGTATTTCTCACAGTTGTGGAGGCTGAGACATTTACAATTCGGACACCCGGAGTTTCAGTGTCTGCTGAGGGGCCACGGATGGTACCCTCTAGCTGTATCCTCACATGGTGGAAGGGATGAGGGATCTCTCCTGGAACTCTTTTATAAGGGTGCAAATCCCAATCATGAGGGCTATACTCTCATGACTGAATCACATGTTGAATGTTTCATCTCTTAATACTCTCACATTTGGGATTAGGATTTCAACATATGAATTTTGGGGAAACACAAACATTCAGACCGTAGAAGAGAAAGAGCATTGCTAGCCACTGTCCATCTGAGAAAATCCACAGCATCAGAGTGTGTCAGATTCCTGATCGGAATGGAAGTTCTTCTCACTTCAATTGGTCAGTTTTATTTTATTTTATTTTATTTTTGCGGTACCGGGGATTGAACGCAGGGGCGTTCTACCTCCGCGCTACGCCCCCGGCCCTATTTTTTTATACTTTATTTTGAAACCGGGTCTCACGAAGTTGCGGAGGGCCTCACTAAGTAGAGAGAGAGAGAGAGAGAGAGAGAGAGAGAGAGCTGAGGCTGGCCGCGAACCCGGATCCTCCGGTCTCCGCCTCCCAAAGTACTAGGATTACAAGCGTGCGCCACCATGCCCGGCAATTGGTCAGTTTAAGAATAACGATTTACTGCCTCTCTGTATAGCTGAAAATGCCATTACCCTTGAGTCCAAAATGATAGCTGCTTGTGAACAGGTGATTTATCCTGGAAATGGCACCACCATACTGAACTCATGAAACAGAGATTGTATTGCATTTGGAAACTCTTCCCTGTTTTCCAAAAAATCCTGATAATTTAATGGAACGAACTTGGCTGGAAGAAGTAAAATCATGTTGGCCTTATTTTTCCTTTAATAGACTAGACAAGTCAATGAGAAGGAATGGCTTCTCATAAACGTGTAGCAGTGGAACACTGTGGGTAAGACAGACCTGAGACAAAGCAGTTTGCAATGGCCTTGTGCTTGCTTTCTATGGATGCCTTGGAAAGGTGAAGGGGCACAGAGACTTCTCAAACATCTACCAAGAGCCAGGCTTTAGTTGTATTGTCTTCTTTAGGCTCATGAAAATTCTATAAATTTTCCTATTTATAGTGCTTTGGAGCATACAGAGGTAAATGGGCCCAAGATATCAGTATTCAAACCCAGGTTTCTCAGACACCAAAATCAGTTGTACCATGTTGCTTCTGATGAGAGATTTAAAAATAACAAAAGTCACCCCTCCCAGTATATCTGCCCCAAACTCCCACAATTATACTGATTATGATGGGCTCGGACATGTCCAGACAGAGAAATGATAAGGCCACAGTTACTTGTCATTTTGACTGAAATACATAAATATCTGGATGTAAGTGGAAGGTGTGTGATTGTTAAGATATGTAAAGATTTGGCTGGGCGTGGTGGCGCACGCTTGTCATCCCAGTACTTTGGGAGGCAGAGACCAGAGGATCCGGGTTCGTGGCCAGCCTCAGCTCTCTCGCTCTTTTTCTCCCTGTCTCTCTCTCTCTCTCTCTCTCTCTCTCTCTCTCTCTCTTTAGTGAGGCCCTCCGCAACTTCGTGAGACCCGGTTTCAAAATAAAGTATAAAAAATAGGGCCGGGGGTGTAGCGTGGAGGTAGAACTCCCCTGCGTTCAATCCCCGGTACCGCAAAAAAAAAAAAAAAAAGATATATAAAGATTGAGTTATACTACACAATGTTTATGAATGTAGCACATATTTAGAGCTATGTGGGATGGTATAGTGGATTCAATATATTAAATGTTCTTATTCTTTTCTTAGTCATCTCACTTGATTATTGTACCTAGGGTTTCACAGAGCAGTGATTTACTATAAGCCAGGCTGGACACTTCGCCCATTGTTTGCCTCTTAAGGTACTCTAAAAGTTAAATTAGGCTATACTTGTAAAATAACGCACATGCTTTGGAAAAAATGCCTGTATAAGATATCTTTCATAGACTAAGTGTAGTAGCTTATGTAATTCTAGCACTGTCTTTCTCTAAGCTGAGTCAGCAAATAGTAGTCCATGGGCCACACTCTTATTTATTGTCTCTTTGGATGACCTGCAAACCAACAATGATACTCAACCATTTTTAAGTGGTTAAAAAAAAACAATTTGTGAAATATGGAAATTATATAAAATTCAAATTTCAGTGTCCATAAAGTTTTATTGAAACACAGGTACATTAATTTGTTTGTGTATCAGCTATGGCCACTTTCACAGTATGAGAGCAGTGTTAAGTCGTCGTCACAGAGACCGCAGGGCTCTCAAGGTCCAAACTCTTTATGATCTGTCCCTTTACAGCAAATGCCACCCACCTCTGGTCTAGGCGGGGAAGAGGTTTCTTCTGAGAAGATATGAGGCAGTGCATACGTAATGTGCCCACTACATATTTGAGCTCAACTGTTGGGTATGTGAGAGGAATCACTCTTCAGATGTTGTATCCAAAACTGGGAGGAAGGGGAAGTAGCTAAAAAAAGAAAGTGTGTAAGATTTAAAGTGGCACCCTATATCCAGACAGCCGGCACGCAGGGAAGAAGGGAAACATATTTCAATCAGTCTGGCTTACATATGGACTCTGTAGACTTGGTATAAATAACACAAAGCAAAGGCTAATCTTTTTTGCTGTTGTCCTGCCCTCCTGCCTGTGCTGGAGAGCAACCGATTACCTGTCCATTTGCTTGGAAGGGCTCCTTCATTTCTCTCTTGATGTTCATTAGACTTACACGCCTGAGAAAATAGCAAATCAACATCTCTTTTGTTGTTACTTTCTTTGTAATCACCTCCACACTGGCTCAGCCCTCCAGTGTGGCAGGGGAAAGGACCGACTTCCGGACCCAGGCAGCTCTGCTTTTTCTCTGCCTCTGAAGCAACTGCCTCAGCACGAAAGACATTCTCTTCAAGAGCTGCTACCCAGGATATTGCCCGCTGGCTGAGTGGCACTTCCCACCCACCCATTTTTATCCAAATACACTTGGCTGCTAATTTCCTGGAAGATTCAAATGCTCCTACTTCAAGGTCATCTCAAAGGAGAGTTTAAAGAGCATTCTCTCCCCCTCCCTTCCCTTGTAAAATATGTATATTTACAAGAGCATGCATAAATGGTCACCAGGGAAGATAAGCTATCACAGAGTTGGGAGATGTCTTTCCTCATACAGTTCACACATCACTGAAGCAGATAAAATTGGTTTTGTACCTAGCCTCCGAATACACTGTTAAGGACTCTGTCCTGAAAATTGATCTATACCACTACAATAAAATTCAGAGCATCTCTTTCATAAATATCTAACGGTGGCATCAACGGCTGCTGCTCCTGCCTGGCTCCCAGGGACTGCGCTCCAGCAGGCAGAGGGCAGCCTGTAGCTCATCGACTCCCGGTGCACCATGGCTGTCGGCATTGGTTGCCTCGAAACTTAATTAAAGCATCAGGTTGAGTGCAGGACGACGTCAGCCTCAGTTTACAGTTATTAAAGCGGGTTGCGTGACTGCCCGTGGAATGTTAGATTAAATCTCTGTTTAATTTTAATAATAACAATGGCCTCCGAGACCCACAACTTGTCATTTTCCAAACGCCACGTGTGGTTTTTTTTCACGTGGCTTCCCGTGGCCCTGAGTGCTGCACGTGTTACTGTCAGGCTTTGTAAGTCACTAGAAGCCGACAGAACTGCAGGATTTCTTTGTTCTGTCTCAGAGTACTTGAAAAGTCAATGCATCCTGGTATCGAGGGTTTTACTGAAAGACCCCACTTGGAAGCCATAGTGTGTGGGGCATTTGTGAAAAGCAAAGGTAACATAGTAGGTCAAAATTCAGCAAGCTAAGGTCAGCTCTTAAGCACTCTCTCTAGCTGGCTATTAGACACAATTTGATTGGACAATTTTGAAAACGATGATGTCCCCATAAAGACAAAATGGGAACTAATCTTTAAGTGGTAACATATGATCTCAGAATTGAATTAGAAGCCTGGCACATAGTAGGTAGTTAATAAATGTTTATTAAATAATAGAATGTGGGGCAATGAGCAACAACATTGGAGCCTGATGTAGGTAGGGGGCTCTTCTTATATCTGTCAGTTAAGGCAAGAAATTCAACCTCAGTTTAATTTACACTTAGGGAGAGACTAGGTCTCTTCCTCTCCAAAGTAGAAGAAATATCTGCTTCCCAAGACTTCTGGATAAGTTGAATGGGATAATTCATGTGAAAGTATATTGTGACATGCCTGTAATTCCAGTACTTGGGAGGCTGAGACAGGAGGATCGCAGTCTCCAGGACAGACTCAGCATCTTAGTGAGACCCTCAGCAACTTGGCAAGACTCAAGTTTAAAAATAAAAATTAAAGTAGGGCTGGGGGTATGGTTTGGAGGTAGAATGCCCCTGGGTTCTATCCCCAGTACAAAAAAAAATTGCATTGTTGACTTGCATGAATTATGTGAAACATTATTATTCTTTAATAAAATAGCTACCTATGCATTGGTGCTTTAAATGAGTGTTAAGAAGGGCCCAGGATATTGCAAGATAAAAGAAAAATTAAAAATGATAATTGAAAGAAAGAAGAATGTAAATTAAAAAAATCATATACTAATAATATAATACATTTGTTAACATAAACCAAAAAGGATTAAGAATCATGAGATCTGTAGCTTAGTGCTGGCTTTGCTGCTCCTCAAGTACGGGATCTCTGGCAGGTTTCTCTCTTCGCCTCCTATCAGGAGACTGGACTGAGTGATTTTGAAAAGTTTTTTCCAGTTCTGTGATTCAGTGACGCAGATCAGAGCAGACTCAAGAACATATCAAGTTCTTCCTTCTTAAATCCATACGTGCGTGCTTCTGTATGCCCTAGAGGTTTATTTTGTTCCTGTGTGACATATTAACTCTCCCCTTAAAGGACCCCCGAAAGTCTCTAAGTGGGAATCCAGAAGAGAAAGGACATTGGTGTGATACCAAGGTTATTACTGGGTTTTGTGCGGGCCCGTTGTTTTGCAGAATTGAACTTTCCTGAGCATTGGTTTCTTCGTTTTCTTTCCATTGTTAGTTGACTCTTCCAGCCTAGAAGTGGGGCCTGATGTGGGCACTGCAGGTGTGTGCAGGTGAGCCAGTGATGCTCTCTGGGCTCTTGGTTCGGGTTGAGCCATGGACGGAAAGCTCACTGGTGGTCACAGCCCATGGGTGTGACCTTATCCACCCTTCAGATTTGGGAAGCGATGATGGAGGCTGAAATCCCGACTCCTGCCAACGATGGTGCCCTAAGCACTTTCTGGAGGGAGTGACCTAAAGTCTCTAAAATTCCACCACTACCATCTCCTCACCCCTGTGGTAGAACTCTATTCATAAGGCTCCATTTCACCCAACCTGAATTTGCATTTTGAAATTATTCTATTTGAATTTCTTAAGTGGTCTTGCTTGTTAGGAAGATGAAACTTGCATATATGGAGGGAAGATAAAAGACTGATGGTTTATTGCCCAAATGTAGAAAAATGCCACTAATCTCAAAGAGAATTAATTATATTTCTAATATTCCCATACTGGGGCTGTCCTCTTATTCACTACTAGTACTACTATTCTTTATATAAAGCAACTTGCAGATCATACGCATCTATCTTGACTCGGTCCCCTTTTTGCTTACTGGGCCTCTTTCTCCATAGCCATTCAAGTCCTTTGGCTTTCTCTTGAACAGGGGTTAAAAGCGAAATAAACAATTATGCCCCAGCGAAGGGAAACAAATAAAAACCAAAATGAAAGGTAACTATCCTATTTCATTTAGGGTTGCCTCTGAAGTCTCTTTTATCTAGAATTCACTTATGTTAACCCGAGGCCCGCGGTCTTATTTAATATCAGCCGGTAATAAAGAGCCCTTCAGCTAAATATGGTCGTATTCTACTATTAACTGCAGCTCTTGAAGCAGTCATCGAGGGAAGGGGAGTCGGAACCCTTCAATGTCAAGACGTTTAGAGGCACTCTGGCATCAATCAAGATGCGCATCGCTAAGTGCCTGCTTTCATTTACATGAAATATTCATACAGCATTCCGTTTTGCTTTTCTCTCTCCTAATCATCACTTTTCGGAAGAAGCTACAATCATCTCAGTTAGGGGAGGGTGTTATGGGACGTGCTGTACCTTTCAAAGTCAGGCTTCCTGCAGATAGCTAGTTCTGTAATGAGACAGCAGACTGCATGGACCGCCAAAGGTCTCCCTCACGGAGACTGGCCTTGTTATCATGCACTATTCATCTTCAAGTATACAACTTAGTGCAAATGAAAGTAATTAATTAACCATAACAAACCTGTCAAAAAGCTATTTAGGATTTTGACAGAAAATTTTTTTTTTTAACATTTGCTTTAAGTGGAAAACAAAAATCGTCTTGCTCAGAAAATTCAGAAGCAATTCTATTTGCATGAGCTTTTTCCCATTACGGTTCTCCTTTAATTACACGATAAGTAGCATTTAAATTAATTTTCAGTTCTTTTGACTTATATTAATTGTAGGATGCTTTTTAGAGTTGATACAGATTTAAAAAAACACTAGGGTGAGAAAATTTATCCCTAGATAAATAATTTCCAAAAGTACATATGGTATGCTTTTGGTCGTCTAAATAGTGATTAATAGTCCATGGTAGCTGGGGAGTCCCTTCCTTTCTTTGCTCCTTCCTTCCTTCCTTCCTTCCTTCCTTTTTTTCCTCCTCCCTCCCTTCCTCCTTCTCACTCTTCTTTGTTCTTTCCTTCCTTCCTTCCTTCTAAAATATCAATTTACTTATGTATTCGATTTTTTTCCTTACATTTTCAAGGAGCCCCCAAAATGGCATTTGTGCGACACAGCTCTTTGGAATAAAACACAAATAACATACTTGTTTGCTTATAATTTCCTAAGATTATTTCATATACATTTGTTTCTGATGTGCACAGAAAAGTATTAATCTGTTGAGAATTCTGGCCTATTATGTTAGAAATTAAAATGTATTTCAGAAGATTTTTCTGTGTTTTATTTATTTCTCTTTGGCTCTGCAGCTCTGTGGCACAAGGAGATAGTAGAAGTTGCTCTTTGTAAAAGTGTCTTTGCTAATGAATTTTTATATTAAAAGAGAAATGTTACATTAATCGTTAAGGTAATGACAATAAGAATAAATGTGTAATGATTTGCTTAGAGTGCTGCATCTTTAACAGATGGAAGTTCATAATTGGTACACACTATTGGGGCAATTTTTAAAGTTAGAAATGTTAATGGCCCTGAAATAGTTTATTCTTCATGTCCATTTAACCCTTCATCCCATATAAATTTAAATAGCTACCAAAATTGTAACTGCTTTCCCAGAAAAGAAATATAAATGACAAATTGGTAAGACCTCGGAAAAAATTCTCAAATCCCAATGCCATCTTTATGCATTTTAATCCACAATTTCAAGCACTTTTTTTTTTTTACTTTTTGACCCATTTAAAATTGAAGTCATCTTTTTAAGTTATAACTCTATTTCTCTGAATAGCACAAAATACCTTAAAGATTATATTTTAAGAAAAAAATCTAAATTCAGATGATTCGTGCTCTTATGGATTAAAGTGTGGATAATATAAAGCAATTGGAAACAATTCAGGTCAATGATCTTTAGTTACTTCAAATAAAGAAACAATCATACTTAGTTATACAGAAAGCACAATTGTGACTTTCCAAAGTGAAAAATGCCACATATGAAAATTTTGGAAAAAAAGAATATATATATTTCATCATCAGGGTCCCTAGGAACTTTGTTCCAAGTTGAAGGTAGAGAAAAAGGGTTTTGATACATTTTCAGAGTTCCACTTTGCCATAAGCTCAGCATTTATAAATGAACAAAGTGGAGTGAAAATTTGAGAGGTTTGGTTATGAGGAACTGCACTATAATTTTAGTTTTAAATGTTATTTGATGGCTACATTTTTCCTCTTTACTCTGATAGGAGTTTTTTCCCCCTTCTCTTTGCTATTTAAAGTTTTCTTTTAACAACTTGAAGATGTTTAATCTTTGTTTTTACCTTAAAAGTGCTTTTCTAGGAAAAAAAAAAGCCTAAAGAGTAATAGACATTATTTCAAACTACAACAAAAGTTGCCACAAGAATTGTACACAGAACACAATTTGAGGGCAATTTTAAAAGATGCTACTGCTTTGAATAGCAATAAAATACTGTGGGGTTTTGGATCCAGTATGTTAAGCATAAAAACGCAAACAATGATTCTAGAACAAGCACCTTCTAAACATTAACAAGATGCTGAGCACATTAACACCCACGACTCCACCCATCTTGCATACATTTAATGCCTCTTAGAGCAGTGAAATTGCAATATTTTGTAAAACTGAGTCATGACACAATCCATTATTTGCCCCCCCCCCAGTATATGACTTTTAAAGTTGATTAGCTTCTACTTTATGGCCTGAAAGTATTGTGCAGATATTTAAAGATCTCAAATAAGTAACATAAAATTTCCCCTTCCCCTACGGCCCCATAGAATGTGTGTTGGCTCAAATTTCAGGAGTGCTGAAACCTGCTGAAGTTGGAGGGGCTTGAGTCAGATGTAACGCATCATACCTGTGGGGTATCTTTAATCCCTGCAAGTAGCAGGGATTAATGTACAGTGTTAGCTTTTGATCTAATGACAATGGTTTGGATATAACTCTTCAGGCAGACATAAAAGAATTGGTTCTCCCTTGTTCTGTTTCCTACAGGACTCAAAATAGTGACTGCAATCAGCTCTGAAGTTAGGGATGTGTTTTGTGGAAGTAAATTTTCATGAAGGGGAGGAGTATGTGACAATGATTTCTGCTACAGTCTTATAGCAACATGGGCAAGGCAATTGGTGAACAATGGGCCTCTTTCCTTTTCAAATTAGCTATCTGATTAATTTGAAAATTGTTCGTTTTCTTTGCTTGAACTGAGGCCTGATTTCAAGGCAATAGTAACCACAAGTAAATGAAATGGTTTTTCATATAGCAACATACATGAGGGCTGACCAAACTGGAATGACCGTTAATTCAAACTAATATCATTCTAACATTCTAAACATTCTAAACATTCAATCACCTTTGGAAGCCTTAATGATGTTGGCTTCTCATAAAACCCTCTTCATAATCTGCCCTCATATTCCATTTCAAATTCTTTTTTAATTTTTTTAAGAAAGAAAGAATATTTAATGTTTTATTTCTTTTTAAAAACAGCTTTAGTGAGGTGCAATTTGCATACCATAAAATTTAACATCTAAAATTAACAATTCAATGAGTATTAGCGGATTTACTAAGTTGTGCAACCATTGCCACGATCCCATTTTAAAACATTTTCATTACCTCTAAAAGAAAACTCATACCCATCTGGAATCAGTTTATATTCCCACCATTTGCCCCATGTAACCTCTAATTTGCTTTTTGCTAATAGAGATTGCCCTTTTCTGAATATTTCTTATAAATAGAATTGTACAACGTGTGTCCTTTTTGTTTTGCTTTTTGTCACGCAGCACGTTTTTGAGATTCATCAATGTAGCAGGTACAACATCGATGAATGTTGGCTTCTTTGCATTGCTGAGCAGTATTTCATTGTATGGATGTACCAGTTGATAGACATTAGGACAGTGTCTACTTTTTGGCTGTTATGAATGTGGTGTTGTCCAAATTGTTGTGAAGAATATTAATAACAGTAAATCTATACCCATCAAAAGCAGCTTTAGTTTTGGAGAGCAGAAGAAAGTCATTTGAAGTCTAGTGTATAAGGCAGAGAAATAAACAGAATGAAAATATTTGTTTACATAAAAAGCCAGATAGCTTTATAGGAGAGATTTATGTGATTTGACAATTGTTCTGAAGGTATTTCCAAAGGGCAGTTATCAGCATAGTTTCAGTAATGGCAACATCTTTAACATTTAATTATTCTCTGTATAGATAAGATCTATTACATTTATTTTTAAAATGAATCTTATGATTTATTAATATCCTTAATTATTTAATTTTTCCAACTTACGTTTCAGAGAGAGAGTGAAGTTTTGTTTATAGTTGAATAGTAACTCTGATTGATATCAAGTACAACTCAAAGTAAGTGTCAAAATTTTAAAGTAAAAAAATAAATGTTGGAGCAAGGTGTGGCGGCACATGCCTGTAATCCTAGTACTTGAGAGGCTGAGATAGGAGGATCGCAGTTTCTAGGACAGCCTCAGCAATGTATTGAGACTCTCAGCAACCTAGTGGGATCCCATTTCAAAACAAAAATTAAAAGGGTTGTTGGTGTAGCTTGGAGGTAGAATGCCCCTGGGTTCAATCCCCAGTACCCCCCCCACACACACACGCACAGTTGGGAAATGCAATTAAATTAGCCGGATTATTAATACATAATACTACTATTACCTTTTAGGTGATTTACTACCATAGAATAATTGCATATTTTTGAAAAATCATAATATCCTTCATTTACTCTTTCCCATGTATTTGTATGTTGATAACTCCTGGCATATACTATTGCTAATACAGAATATATATGTATGTCTATACCACAGTGTTTCATTCATAAAATCTCATACAATTATAAAACTGACAAAATTCATCTTGTTCCTATTCGCTTATACTGTTTATTGAAATTCCTATGGTCTCTGATTAATAATAGTTAATTGTCTATAATTATTAGTCACAAACCGTTGTTTGATGTCAGTCATTTAACCATTCAAAGTTAAGGAACTTGTGCTTAATTCTAAATTGCCCATTTGAATTTCTGGCCTCTTTGCAAAGATGAAACCTAAATCCATCAAGCCACCTTAGAACTTTTAACCTTCTTTTTTTAACATCTGTAGTTCTCATTATCCAGAAGTTATTCTGTCCCTTCTGTTAAATTACTTTATGCTGCAGCTTAAACGAACATGTCTTGCTTTCATCTAGCATTTCAAATAGGGCAAAGACTGCTGTACAATTTCCAAACACAACTGTGCTAACAGAGATGAATTACGAGAGTTTATATAATTTATATTAGGAATTCATAGACCTAGCAAAAGGGATTAGTACATTTTATTTCAGGGCAGGAGATGATCCTGTCATTAATGGTCGATACTTTCATCATCTTTTAAACCTGAGGAATTTCCTGGGTGACAAGACTGTAAGGACATATCAGAGATTCACAGCTGTGAGCTTTATCTGGACACGCACTGCCTTACGCACGGTATGTGGACTGCGTTCTATCAAAACTGGATTAGGCTGTCAATCATGTCTTCCGATGTATATTGTATTATGATTTTTTGAAAATGTCACTGAGATCAGAGTAATTTCTTGGCTAATTGCATCTTGTCTCTTTCTTAATACCGTGCATTTAATGGTTTCATTACCTGACGTGACAATCACAGTCTCTGGTCCAGTATTAAGGGCAATGTTATTTCACTGCTTTTTTATACACACATACACATGCTTACACACATCTAAGGCGCTTCTTTGGTGGGAAAGAAAAAAAACATATTTAAGGCACTTCTATGTTTTATGAAATAAAATGTGTGTGTAGGATTCCTTGTTTTCCCTATGGTCTAACATATACATAATAGCTGAAATTGTTTCTGTAATCCCCAAAGCATACCCAATGCTAATACAGTATTTTTCCTTCCTGTTATAGAAATAGATTAAAGGAGATATTAACCTTTAAGAAACTGTCACTCATTACTCACATCGCCTGTGCCTTTCTCCAGAGAATCTGCTCCAAACACAAAAATATTTGTGTTTCAGTATTACCTATTTAGCCATGAGAGATTCATTTGGATGAATATTAGGTTTCATTAAATCCTACTTTGGTGCATGTACCTCTAGTCCTACCTGTTACTGGTGGAAAAAAATGGGCAAGGAGAGATATTAAAATACCTCTAATAATGAGTTTTTCTGAAAACGTAGTTATTAAAAGTCTCCCTGAACATACTCAGGTTTAGATTAAAATAGGTACACGAGATACACAGATAAATAACATAACGTACTAATATCTCACTACTAAGAACAAGTAAATTTATGATTTTTGGGTAGAAAAAAAAAAGAACAGAGGAATTTGTTTTCTTTTGAAGCTCTTAGAGAATATATACAGTGCCATAATGTAATACTATGGTCTTTGTGGTGGAGGTAGAAGGGTTAGCTAGAGGCCTGGATGGGACAATGCTTGAAATGAAGTCTTGTGAGATATTGTTCTAAGCATTGAAAGGTAGTACGCCCTGTGTGTCCTGTTGATTGTATACATATTGCAATCTAAAACGATGGTGGTGGTCGTTGGGGGATGAAGAGCAAGTGCCAGTTCCAGGGGGGTGCAGATGCATTTGGGGGATGGATTTTGTTCAGTTTGTGCTTCCGGCAGCTCCTGTGTCCCATCAATAGGGAAGAAGCTGTACTTCTGCTTTCCTTTGATATTCCTTTTCCACTGAAAATACTAATTGTGAGCAACAGGGTAGGAGATGTGGATGAAAGATGGGCAGATTTTGCCTGGCGCTCTTGGTAGGGGGCGGCAGCTGAAGGATGCACCCGTGTTTGGAGCTGACAGCAGCTGTGGTATCCAATTCAAATTCACTGTGGCAGGAAGAAAGAGTGTGAATGCTAAAGTACCCAAGGTGTTTGTAAATACTCCGCTTTGCTAACCATTCAAATCTGGTTTGCATAGATTGCTGCAGTTGCCGGTATAAATGTAGAATGACATTTACAAAAAAAATAGTGTGCAACCGGTGATGAGTTTTCCTTCTAAATGTTTTTTAAAACAGTATTGCACAATCCATTGGTATTCATATAAAATGGAGAAAGAGTGATGATTAAAAAACAGCTCCTGACTACTGTGCATTTCAGGGGAGAAAATTATGATTTCACAAAAAGCTTCCTGTACGTAAAGAGTCACCTATATTTTAGCTTCAGGTAGATTTCAAAGTTAATGATCTGTCCATTTGTCTTGCAACAAGGCTGAGAATTCTTGTTTCTTTGAATGGGTAGTGGACTATCAAAGTGCTTTCAGACATTGAAAAGGCACGTGATAGTTATTGGGTACCCACTTGAAGTAGATGTCTTTATTAGAAGACTGGCCTCAGTACATCTCTAAATGAACTTCTAAGTGGTGCATTACATTCCCTTGTGAGTACTGGAGTGTGGAATTTGTGCATGCTAGGCACTAATGCTGTGGCGGTGAGTGTCTCTCTGGGTCTCCTCCCACATTGGTTTTCTCAGACCCTTCTGGAAGTCTCATCACTGTAGATGAAGGTACCAACAACATGGGCAAGGGTAAAGATGGCATGGAATTCTATCCTACTTTGTTTTGTGGGAGCAGATTTGAAGGAAGTTAGTGGGGATTTAAAACAGCAAAGAGATGGGCGCCGGCAGGGCACGGAGGACACGTTGTTAGTTTTCACGTGAAAAGGTCGCAGCCATACACCTGCATTATGGACCCATATTTGCAACGAACCGTGTCACTTCTCAGTGCACTCACACATATGTGGGTGTAGGCTACAGTTTGTGAACTTGGCTTATGGGACATCTTTTACTTCCCTTGGCTTTCTGTGTCCCTGTGCAGAAAAGCTGCTGGCCCAGCCTAGGGCAGCACAGAACATCAGATTTCACCGTTGAATAGCTTTGATTTTCCATTTTTTTCCCTGTCCACCTGGGATCACCCTTGCTGCCCAGGCTTACAAATGAGACAACAACCCCATTTTGGCCTGAAGAGGCCAAGGTGATAGATGGCTAAATGATTCCCAGCTGTTTTTCATACTGTCTCCTGAATGGATAAACGTGTCAGAATTAAAAGATAGTTTATGCTTTGACATCAGAGGGGAAAAATGAAACAAAGCTGTGTTGTCACCTGCCTGGTAATGCACAAACACCAGAGATCGATGTGTGTGCTTCTTTGGAAAAGATCATGGTGACACTGGAGCTTTACTTAGGAGACAACAAGAAATGCCTTGATTGAGAAGAATTACTTAGGCAATCTCTTGCTGTTATATTTGGAATTAGAGCTGACAACTCCAAATGCATCATCGATAGAGTTTTGAGCTATGGGCATAACTCAGGGCGGGCTTCTTTAAATTAAAGGATTTCTGGGATGAGGGTGTGGCTCAGTGGTAGAGAGCTTGCTTACCCTGTGCAATGCCCTGCGTTCCATCCAAGCCCTGCCAAAGAAAAAAAGAAAGAAAGAAAGAAAAAGGATCCTTAACCTGGGCTTCAGTAGATTCAAAACCCTGGTGGCATGGTATGCAAAGCTGCAACTACCTGTGTCTACGTGTGAGGAGATTCTCAATGAGTCTGGGTCTGAAAAATAGATTAAGAGCAACAATGATAAGAAAATGTCAAGATCATTAACAGTGAAATCCACCACCGATAGTGAATTTTTTTTTCATATGCAATGGTTGGTACCAAAGTCAGTGAGTGAGGCAAAAATCAGAAAGAATAAAGATCATTGAAAAAAATGCCAGGAAAATAAGCACCGCATTAGAGACCAAGACACATTCTCTGAGAAAGGCCAAGCAGTTGGTCTTCCTGCTCACTAGCTGGATCTTAGATTCCTGAAACCTACTTCATAGTCACTCTAGGGTACAGTAGGTGAAAATGCCAGCACAATTAAATTGCTCTCTCTGTCTCTTAACTTTGAGCACATATAGTTGAATACAAAAAGGATAAAGATGCATATATCCTATGTCTTCACTTTCTTTGATCATCTCAATAATATTTGAGGATAGCTAGGCAGGCATAAAATTATTCCCATTTTACAGGTGAGTAAATTTAGACTCAAAGAGGTTGACTGAACTAAGCCTCTTAGTTTTTAGATGGAAAAATCACTTCTTTGACTCAGGAAAATGAATCGTAGTATTTCTACACTTCCATATAATAAGTGGTAGAATAGAAACTAGAATTTACTTCTTAGCATCTAATTCAAGGTTGTTTGGTTGGAAGGAGAAAGTAATGCTAGCTAGCAAAAATTGATAATAATGAGAAAAGTAGTAAAAATACTGTAATTGCAATAAATAATGCTTGAAGTATTTTCTGTTTACATCTTCCCTTGGATGTGTTCATGCAACAACCTAATTTTCCATTTTCTCATTTTTTTCTGTGCATTACAAGTTCAAGTTCCTGTGGAAACACTAAACATGACTAACTTTGCCTATGCATCAGGTAATTTTGTCATCGGAGCTTTTACGAGTGTGTCCACTGGGATGATATAGGAGAAGGTCTTTTGATGAATCTATAAACATGAGGCAGTATTGTATGTCAGAACCAATTTTATAAACAATAGTATTGCTATGGTTATTACTGCTACCAGTTATTGTGTATAACTATCCCCAAGGGTGTCAAGGAGTGGGGAGGACAGGACACATCATAATGACCCAAAGAGGACACATCATAATGACCCAAAGAGATTTTTCAAAATCCATGCTATACCCTTGTTAATCCTAGCTCATCTTTCAGGTCCCCCCACTCTTTAAGATGAATGATAACCTCAGAGACTTGAGTGTACATATTTTCAACAACCAAACAAATGACAAAAATAAACTCCCTGGTGATTATATCTCTTGGTTAATAATTGCTGATCAATACTCCAGGGAGAGAATTCATTTACTCACTCAATTATAATATTCTTTTGAGCATCTACCATGCTACCTACTGGGCTGGATGAGCAATTAATGTACTAGTTCAAAAGGTAGAGAATGACTGTTTCTTTAGTTTTCCACTTAAATTATTAGAAATACAGGGGAGCCGGGTGTGGTGGCACACACCTGTAATCCCAGTATTTGGGGGGCTGAGACAGAAGGATCACAGGTTCAAGACCAGCCTCAGCAACTTAGTAAGACTCTCAGCAACCTAGCGAGACCATGTGTCAAAACAAAACAAAACAAAAAAGGGCTAGGGTGTAGCTCAGAGGTAGAATGCCCCTGTTTCAATCCCCAGTACCACCAAATATATAATGATATACTAATACTTAATCCTGTTTATAAGTATTTAATCTTAGGAATTGATAGACAAACACATTTATGAACTACTATCTGTATAAGGAACAGTGGAACTTGGCAACTTGCCTATTTTTGTCTTTAATCAGCCACATCTGTCTCATTTGAACATCTGGGTAAAGAATAAATGTAGAAAAGAGGAGATCAAGGAAGCGCTCAAGTAAGTCAAGGATACTATGTTTTTTTTTTAATAACCCTTATTGTGATCTATAGTGACCATGAAAAGCAATGACTTGCTATCATT
Source organism: Glis glis (assembly GCA_004027185.1). Taxonomy (NCBI): domain Eukaryota; kingdom Metazoa; phylum Chordata; class Mammalia; order Rodentia; family Gliridae; genus Glis; species Glis glis. Next base: position 26,590 of record PVJS01025351.1, read on the forward strand.
GTATGTACTTTTTGTTTAGCTCAAAGATAGATTTTTATGCTGAAAAGCAATATAACATAGAATGAAGATTACAGGTCCATGAAATAGATGTTCAGTTGATGCAAAACAATTTTCTTGGCTAAATTATAAGGCTAACAGGGACAAGCAATTGGCCTTGATACCACAAATTGGCATCTCAGATAACTGCTAGTGGTCTTCTCTTTAATATGTATATTAACTTAAATTCTCCTCTTTCTCTTTCTTTGATGGCATACTATGCACATTATCGACAAGATGCTTTTCATATCCCTGCAGCAGAACATCAAATAACACAGATGCTGCATACTTCATTCCTAGCACTGAATTGCATGACTTACCTGGTCCTTCCGGCTCTTTCTCCCTGCTTCAGAACAAAGCTGGGATTCTGGTTCTTGATCTTGTTTTGTAATCACATTGTACATTTGATTTACCTGTTAACAACCTTAGCATCTCTCAGTGTGGCTACCCCACCTTAAACTATTTTGGGAAAATATCTCTACCATCTGGATTTGGTCATGGTACCCTCAGCATTAATATAATTTTGATACTTATTTTTTAGCTACCTCTACAATGTCCTGCTCTTTTGCTTATGCTTCTCTACCATCTATGGCTGAGGTCTTCAAATCCCTACTCCAGAAGTAAGTATGTAAAGGGTTGCTGAAAACGGACATTCTAAGGTCACGTGCTAGTCCTGTTGAATTGAAATTTTCAAGGTGTCACTTTCTGGAATGATGAAAATGATCTGTCTGCACCATTCCATATGGAAGCCACTGGTCCTGTGTGGCTATTTAAATAGAAAGTCAAATAAAAATAAAAACTTAGAACCTCATTTGTTCTAATCACATGCAGGTGTTCGATAGCTGCACATGGCTGTTGTCAGCGCAGATCCAGGTTATGGGTGCCAAGGAACTCGTTGCTTCATTCCTCCTAGGTTTGAGAGCCGCTATATTAGATGACCAGTAGCCTTCCATCAATTTTACATAGCTCTAGTGACTTAAAAGAGGGGCCGCCTCATGTCTTATGATAGGATCTTGCATGCTCTAAGAAAAATATTGGTAAGAACCCAACTGGGATGTGTTAGCATTTGTCTATGATTCAATATTTTAAAATGTGGGGACTAAAAGCAGATATAAGAATGATTCTCGGGGGCCGGGCGTGGTTGCGCATACTCATAATCCCAGTACTTGGGAGGCGGAGACCGGAGGATCCGGGTTTTCGGCCAGCCTCAGCTACTTAGTGAGGCCCTCCGCAACTTCGTGAGACCCGGTTTCAAAATAAAGGATAAAAAATAGGGCTGGGGGTGTAGCT